>JAJJMC010011550.1:2484958-2519045 GCA_023531435.1 Papaver californicum
TGTTGTTTTTCCTGAGTTTCCACATGCTTGATGAAATAGTGTTGAAGTCGTATGATAAAGCTCTGGATCTTCCTGAATCCTCTAAGGAAAAAGATACTTGGACGAGAAATAATTATTTAGCAAAAAATCATATTTTAAATTACCTTGAAGACTCTCTGTATGATTTTTATAATGCTAAAGAGAATTTTACTGCTTTCAATTTATGGACTGCACTGCAAGAAAAATATGTAGCAGAAACTGAAGGAAGTAAAAAACTCCTGGTTGCACGTTTTTTGCAATACAAGATGATGAATGACAAGTCTGTAGTTGATCAGTTTCTGGAGTTGCAAAAAATAATAAATGAAATCATTGCTGAAGGAATGGTAATTTCTGAGACCTTTCAAGTTTCTGCTGTGATTGAAAAATTACCAAGTTCATGGGCCGAATACAAGAGAAGACTAAGGCATGAAACTGGTGAGATTACTATGATAGGATTGGGCAAGAAAATCCAAGTTGAAGAATTGCTGTGTTCAAAGGACAAGAATGTTTCTTATGCAAGACACATGTCAAACAAAGCTCATGTGATCGAACACAAGTTTGCCACTCTCAGTCTGGACCACAACAAGCCAAGCCTGGCTCTCAAGGAAAAGGTAAATTTCAAAAACCAAAGTCTGTTATTGGTAAGATTAAGGGAGCATGTTATGTTTGTGGTGTTTCTGGCCATATGGCAATGCATCGTAGAAAATGCAAAGATGCAAATTTCAAGAAATCAAATGTAAACTTAGTTGAAAGTAGTAAAAATGAATTTTCTGGCATGGTGTCTGAGGTTAACTTAGTTACCAATGTGAGAGACTGGTGGGTAGACTCTGGAGCTACCAAACATGTCTGCGGCAGTAAAGACATGTTCACCTCCTATCATACGGTAGGAGAAGGAGAAAAACTCTGTATGGGTAATTCATCTGCAGCACAGGTTGCAGGAAAAGGAAAAGTTTCGCTGAAGCTCTCTTCCGGGAAAATCCTCACATTGAATGAAGTTTTACATGTACCAGACATCTGCAAGAATCTCGTTTCAAGTGGTGTGCTAGATGATAAGGGCTTTAAGATTGTATTTGAGTCTGGGAAAGTGATTATCACTAAGGGAAAGGACTTCGTGGGAAAGGGCTATAAGGCTGAAGGCCTATACAAATTATCTGTAACCTATGTTGAAGTTAATAAAATCGATTCTTCTTATGTTGTTGTCTCATTGAATATCTGGCATGGTAGACATGGTCATGTAAATTATAAATCAATGAACAAATTGGCAAACTCTGGCTGCGTTCCAAAATTAAATTTGGAATATGAACATAAATGTGAAGTTTGTGTAGAATCAAAATATGCAAAGAAGCCTTTTAAGAAAAATGTCCACAGAAATTTTAATCCCTTAGAGTTAATTCACTCAGACTTAGTTGATATGAAATCAATCCAAACTAGAGGTGGTAAAAAATGGTTTGTCACTTTTATAGATGACTGTACTAGGTACTGTCATATTTACTTGCTTAAACGGAAAGATGATGCTTTAGAAGCATTTAAATTATATAAATTAGAAGTAGAAAACCAATTGAACACCACTATTAAAACCATTAGGTCTGACCGTGGGGGTGAATATGTAATCCCTATAGGAGACTTTTGTGCACAACATGGCATTATTCATGAGGTAACTCCTCCTTATTCACCACAATCAAATGGAGTTGCTGAACGAAAAAACCGAACCCTTAAGGAGATGATGAATGCCATGTTAATCAGCTCAAGACTACCGGCGAACTTATGGGGGGAGGCCGTCCTCTCAGCTTGCTATATCCTGAACAGGGTGCCCCTTAAAGGATCAGTCAAATCACCGTATGAATTATGGAAAGGCAAACAACCCTACTATGGATACTTCAAAGTGTGGGGGTGTTTAGCCAAGGTCTCTATTCCTCCACCTAAGAGGACTAAAATAGGACCTAAAACGGTTGATTGTGTCTTCATAGGATATCCCAAACACACCACTGCTTATAGGTTTATGGTTGTGAGTTCTGAAAACTCAGAAATTGGTGTGAACACCATTATGGAATCTAGGGATGCTACATTTTTTGAAAATGTGTTTCCATTGAAATCTAAATCTAGCATGATATGTGATGATCCCCTAGATGTCCGTTCTTCTAGCCATATCTTACCGATAGAAGAAGATGAATCTGTTTATGAACCTAGAAGAGGCAAAAGACTTAGAATAGAAAATCTTTTGGGCCAGACTTCATAACCTGTTTAGTTGAAACTGATCCACAAACCTATAAAGAGGCCATGACTTCTTCTGAAGCTCCATGGTGGAAAGAATCCACTATTAGTGAGATGGATTCCATTGTTCAGAATGAAACCTGGGAGATAGTAGATTTACCTCCAGGGTGCAAACCCATAGGCTGTAAATGGATCTTCAAGAGAAAACGTAAGGTAGATGGAACTGTGGAAAAGTATAAAGCTAGACTAGTAGCTAAGGGCTATAAACAAATAGAAGGTGTAGATTTCTTTGACACTTATTCACCGGTCACTAGAATTACTTCCATTAGGATGCTAATTGCAATCGCTGCAATCCATAATCTAGAAATGCATCAAATGGATGTAAAAACTGCATTCCTAAATGATGAATTAGATGAAGAAATTTATATGGACCAACCCGAAGGTTTTGTAGTGAAGGGTTATAAAAACAAAGTGTGCAGACTTAAAAAGTCTTTATATGGCTTGAAACAAGCACCGAAACAATGTCATGAAAAATTTGATCATGTAATGTTCTCTAGTGGATTTAAAATAAATGAAGCTGACAAATGTGTGTACACTACATCTATAAACGATGCCTGTGTGATTATATGCTTGTATGTTGATGATATGCTTATACTAGGCACAACCTTAGAAATCATTAATTCCACTAAGAACATGTTGAGTGAGAACTTTGACATGAAAGACTTAGGTCCTGCTGATGTAATCCTAGGGATGAAAATTAGAAAGGAGTCTAGTGGATTCAGTCTTAGTCAATCTCATTAAGTTGAATCAGTTCTTAAGAAATTTAACCAGTTTGATAGTAAACCTGCAAGTACTCCATTTGACCCTTCTTGCAAACTCAAGAAAAACAAACGCAATGGAGTCTCACAACTTGAATATTCACGAGTCATAGGAAGTCTGATGTATTTAATGAACTGCACAAGACCAGACATTGCCTATGTTGTGAGTAGACTTAGAAGGTATACATGTAATCCAGGACATGAACATTGGGATGCACTTTTCAGAGTGTTGAGGTATCTTAAATACAGTTTAAACTACCGTTTAAGTTATGAAAGACACCTTGTTGTTCTTGAAAGATACTGTGATGCAAACTGGATAGCAGACTCAGAGGAGTCTAAGTCTACGAGTGGATACGTATTCTCTGGGCTGTGGATCAGTGTCTTGGAAGAGTTCCAAACAGACCTGTATCGCTCGATCCAATATGGAATCCGAGTTTATTGCGTTAGATAAAACAGGAGAGGAAGCCGCTTGGCTAAGATGTTTTTTAGAAGACATTCCTCTCTGGCATAGGCCTGTGCCAGCTATCTCTATACATTGTGATAGTCAAGCTGCAATAGCTAATGCTAAAAACAACAACTATAACGGAAAATCTATTCATATCAGGAGAAGACACAATTCTCTAAAACAACTAATCTCAACTGGCGTTATTTCTGTTGACTTTGTGAGGTCTAAGGAGAATATCGCGGATCCTTTGATGAAAGGCTTATCCAAGGAGATAGTTAGTAATGCATCGAGGGGGATGTGGCTTAAGCTCATAAATTTAAACTTGCCTTGAAGGATACTCAACCTTGCTGACTGGAGATCCCAAGATCAAGGTTTTGAATGAGACAACTAATTCGTGGCGGGTAAAAATCAAACACTATCAAAGAATTATTTTCTCTGTCCTTTCCGTATGGTGTAGACGTGAAGTGTGACTGCATGTGAGGATGGCTTATAATAAAGTCTTAATGAGTTTTATAGTTTCAATTTAAGATTGAAATGGGGTGTAGCAGTTAACACTCTTGATAAAACTCACCTATCTGAATGAGGAAGTGGGTCGCTTCCTATGAGAATTGAGCTGATTCTCTAGAGCATTCTGAGAAACGGGATATGTCCAGGGCCAAAACGGACACAACGGCGTGAACTTAACAACACTCTTGAGAGATATCTCGCGTAAGGAGCTATTGATGAATTACACCAAACCATGGCAGTTCAAGACATCGCGTTCACTGACCATCAAGTAGTTCCGGTACTTCTCACTAAGCAAAGGCTCAATTCCTTATGGACACCTATTGCTTAAGAGGTATTTCTCGTTTTCCGGTTTTCTGATTTATCGTTTTCTTCATGATGTGGGGGATTGTTAGAATTAAAAATGGATTATTACTTAAAATGATTTTAGATTATTACTTAAAATGATTTTTGTTACTAAATATATCTTAGTAGGATCAAGGGTCACTAGTCCAAACTTGGGGTGGAAAAATAGAGCCATCCATTTTCACTTCTTAGTGAATGAGAAACCTTTGGTTTGTCCAATATTGGGCAAACCAAGGAGGAAGTTTATCCTCTTTACCACAAACGTTCTATATAATGAAAAAGAACTAGTGGATTGGATATGGACTTAGGAAATGGACTAGTGGGCAAATGCACACATGTGCGGTGCTTCACCGAAGCACCGCGGACCGCGGGCTTGCGTGTGCTTTTGCGTGTGCTTTTGCGTGAGCCTTGGTGCGAGCCTTGGTGTGACCTTGGTGTGACCCTTGCGTGTGCCTTGCGAGTGCACACGTGTACCCATCAAGGATTCAACGGCTTTATTTTAAAAATGAATATTTTACTGTTTTGAATTAAATGAAAAATAAAATCATAAATATTTTTTAATTAAAAATCTTAACGTTTTGTTTTAATGGGGATTTAATATTTCAACTTAAATTTTTTCACCGTTTTGAAAACTCAAAAGATTAATTCTCCTATAAAAGAACAACAATGCTAAGGTTTTCATTTACCCCAGTCGCAGCCACTGTCCTGGCGACTTTTCACCATCTTCCTGCTTTGTTGTGCGCACTAGATTTATTTTTCTTTATCTTCTTCTACTGTTAAGTTCACAACGGGCCAACAAGTGTTGCTAACTGGGTTGGTATCAGGTGGTTGTATCCTGGATTCAAATTTGTCAATTATAAAGGTATAGCAACACCTTCTAGATGTACCTGGCAAATATTGAGTTAAGGGCAGTCTGTTGAACAGGCGACTCCACCTCTCTGTACTTGAGTGATTGTGTGCTGTTTTATCTAACCCTCCCTTAATCAGATGCAAGTTTCTATGTTTGTTTTTCTGTTACAGGAATAATATTCGACAACAATTTTATCCAACATATAGTCAGTACGTAGAAGTGCGCGTAGAGTTATTGTATGTTAAGTTGTTACGGGGAAGTCAATAACATGCTGAACTTGATAAACAAAGACAAAAAGGAAAGATCCATATCCTATCCGGAGGATACCAATTGGGTAAGCATCGACTCTTTTAGGCTATATATGTACAAATTTCATTCTTAGCCTCTCTCGCTTCTTGTTCTTTTCTAGGTTGATAATTTAGATGCATGATGTTGATATAAAATTCTTAGGGGAAAAGATGTATGGAAGATATGCTGGAAGAGAGAGGAGGATGGATTGGCTGTCTTACTGACTTATGTGTCGCATTTAGGGAGGGAATTTACTCAGATCCGAGTGAAGCCTGGCAACGGTCCTTCCACAGGGGCTCATAAATTTGTGTTGGTTATTATATACAGCTTAATACAACGTTATTTAAGATTTGAGGCACTGACTGTAACCCTCCATGTGTGCTGACTTGAAATTAGTAAATCATAGACATTATGTGTATCCTTGAAACTATGGACTAATGGTTTGTGTAAACATTGTAGGCAACACGATCTGAAATATTGAAGAATATGCTAGAATCGGATCTGTGTAAGGCTGCACCAGATGAATCCATCTCTCTCCCTGAATTCAATCATGAAGAGCTCGACACCTTTTTGGAGTTTCTTTACCGCGAGACTTGGCTATAGAAAAGTTTGAGAAGCATTTTCGCCCCCTATTAATAGCAGCCGATAAATATGGTATTCTGCATTTGCAAAAGTTTTCGGAACAATATCAAGCTCTTCAAAGGCACTTCAAGTATTAGAAATCTCGGATGTTGTCTCGAACGAGAAAATAAAACTTGCTGCCTTAGAACTAATTGTACTACAATATAAAGAGATAATTCTGGTGCCTAGTTTTGATGAGTTTGCTAAGCAGAACCCACATTTGGTGGTACAAATCACCAGGGCCGCTTTCACTTCTAAGTGAGAAGAGAACATGAAATGAGGTGCAAGATATGCTGATAATTGTAATTTGATACAATTGTAGTAGTTGAAAATTATAAGGAGTTTTTTTTCGGAGCTGACAAAGGTACATTTGATCTTGATAATGTAGATAGGATAAATAACAATTGACTGCTAATTCAGTGTATTCACTGCAAAAAATTTGCTACAGTTCTACTATTAGAAAGCATGTCGATTGCATATATGCATATTTCAAAGGGAAAATTAGAAATATATCCCGGATATATTCTATAACCTTAGAAATTAAGGGATATATCACCTTAGAAATTAAGGGATATGTTTCAGTCCATTTTTTCTGTTAAATATATATTTTTGGACAGTTATGTCCTCCACATATAAAACATTAAATGGTTAAATAAAGGAAAAATTGAAAATATATCCTGGATTTATGAAGTTGATCATGATGATGATTGGTTGACGGAAGCAGGAGTTGATGATGGTGTGAAACCAATTTAAATGTCAAGGCATAACTGTCTAAAAATATATATTTAACGGAAAAATAGACAGTTGGGACATATCCCTTAATTTTTAACATTATAGGATAAATTTTCAACTCATAATTCAAATCCAGAATATATTTCCAATTATCCATATTTCAAATGACCATCGTGGTGAATTCAATTTCCTTTCACAAGGGTTGCCCTTATAAACTGACCTGTCGCCTAACACAAAAGGGCGGCTAACATAAAACAAATGGTTTGATATAAACTTACTCAATACATCATACACCTTGGATTTTCTTATAAATCAACGGTACAGACATCTGCCTTCCACAATAACTAGTTTCTTTACAAAAGCACTTTGTTGGGGGTCGTCTTTGGGAAACCTCTAGAGAAATAAATTCATTTTTCACAGTAAAAAAAAAGTCCATATTCGTTGTTAAGAGAAAGATGCATCTATGGCCATCGATGAAGATCAGAGAATCATTTACAGTAGATTACCTTTGGAAAGTCAGAAAAGTTAAGAATGATAAAAAGAATAAGGAATCTACACTTAAGAAGAAATTACTAGACAATGAAGTAAAAGGGCAAGAAGAAGGAGAAGTATCTTCTTCTGATGATAATAACAAGAACAAGGTCAATGGATTCTTAACATATCTCAGGGATTTAATTTGTAGCTGCTTTTGTGGTTAGTGATCTCAAGGTACAAACTCCACCCCCCTCTCTGTTTGTTTTTCTTCGATTTTAGGGATTTTGGTTTCTCTGCAATTTTAGAATATTTCAGTATTCTGCTAATTAGTGATTAATTGAAAAACCCATGCAAATTGAGTAATTGGATGTGCCATTTTAAGGAAATCATGTAAAGTGTCGTGGTTCCAGTAGAAACTGTTTATTGATTTATGTCACCATGTTTGGGAGTACTAAACTACTGATTAGCCTAAGCAGATTGTTTTCTGGTGTAGGAATTCGTGTGTTTTTCTTTGTTGTTGATAGAGCAATACCCTCAAATATTTGGATATAACATGAATTGTTGGCTGATTGTGACTTTCTTTGAATGCTTATTATGAAATTTAATTTAGAGTATTAAGGTGTCATGTTTGTGACTATATGGGAGAACCAGTCTCTTCCTTGAAATATTAGATTTCATTGACTTCTCAGGAAGGAGAATGTATGTTGGGGAAACTTTTTTTTTTCTTTTTAGTATCAAAATATGCTTTTATCACATTCCAAGATTGGGATTGGGTCTCTAGGATTTTTCTTCTTCAGCCAATGGGAGTTATATAATGTGCTTTGCTGATTGGGACTTCGCAGGAACATGGGTTCTTATTCTTAAGTCTGGACAACTTTGTAGGATAAAGCCCTGCTCTAGTCTGAAAATGTGTTGTTGTTTATGTATGCTTATTGCTCAGACCTTGTTTCATCTGGTAACTCTGGTTCATCTAGTAAAGGCATGTAGTTATTTTCTTCAGTTTCAACTGGAGAATTCTAGATATTTAGAGCATAGTTAGAATCAGCTAGTCTTTTTTTTTTTTTTTTGATACATAGAATCAGCTATTCTTAACAGTCAAAGTTGATTGGTCTTATCTAGAGCTTTAGAACTATCCTTTTACAATTTTCTTGTTACTTGGTTGGTGTTTTGGTGAGTGACGAAGTCGGCCATACACTCCCCTGCTTAAGGAAGCCGGTGGATAAGTTTTGTGATGCTGAAGAGTAAGTTCAAAGTAGCCTAATCTATTGCTTTTTGCTACTCTTAGGTTGTTATAATACCTTGTAAATAATATACATTTTGATCACTGGCCCTCTCACCTTACAAGGCTTGTTCAGAACAAACTCATTTCTAGACCATCAAACATACAGGATCTTGTATAAGAAAACATGATGAAGTTGAAGCCATGGCTACTCTGGTAACATATTTAATGGGCATGTAGAAGTGTGATGGGATACTGAGATGAGAACACTGTAAAAACAGTTTCAGGAACCGATTCACCAGAAGAGGGGTTGTGTTATTATGATCTAAGTTGTTGCAAGGAGGTATGTGATAATGTAAAACAGACTTAGGCGAGCACTGCAAAGACTTCTGAAGCGTGCTTTGATAACTCACTTCAGCATACAGAGCTACCTTTTCACCTAGAGGAGGGTTACGTTACTCGTGAAAAAACAAAAGATTAGCCGACTTACTAGACCTTAGTAGCCAGAAACATTAAGGGGCACCATAGATATTCAAGTGAATAGATTTCAGTATGCTGCTAGTTAGTGATTAATTGAAAAACCCATGTTAGGTAGTATTGAATTGATTAATTGGAAGTGCAATTCTAAAGAAATCGTGTAAAACTATCGTTTCGGTAGAATTTTGTTTAGTGCTTGATTTCACCATGTTTGGTAGTGCTGAACTATTGATTTGCCTAAGCAGATTATTTTCTAGTGTAGATCCCTCTATGAAATTTCGTGTGTGTTTTTTTGTTGTTAAAACCAGTACCCTAAATATTTAAATATTACATGATAGTAGGTGATTTGATTTCTTTGTATGCTTATAATGGGAGAACCAGTGTCTTCCTTAGAATATTGGATTTCATTGACTTCTCAGGAAGGAGAAAATATATTTGGGAAGTGAGTTTGTTTCTTTGTGATTTCAGCCCTTGTTTTTCATCTGTTAACTCTGGTTCATCTAGTAAAGACATACAGTCATTATATTAAATTTCATCTAGAGAATTCCTGGTATTTCTAACAGAGTCAGAATCATCTAGTCTTAACAGAAAATATGAAGAACCTGAAACCACGGCTTCTCTGGTACCAGTATTTAATGGGCCTGCAGAAGTGTGATGAGATACTGAGATGGAACTCAAAATAAAATAATTCTAAAAATAGATTTACTAGAAGAGGGGCTGTGTTATTATGATTGAAATTCTTACAAGGAGAAATGGGAGAATCCATAAGAGATTTTAGTGAACAATTGAAGACTTCGAGAGCTTTCTTTCATAACCCACTTCAGCATACAGAGTTTCCTTCGTTAACTAACTTATGAAGAAACAAAAGAATTGACTTACTATACCTTAGTAGCCAGAAACTGTAAGAGGGACTGCATTTCACTATGAGAAACGCAGAATCGTGTTTCTCACTATGAAACATGTTGGGAGCACGCCCTACAAGGAAGAGTCGTGCTCCTAATCGGTAACTAGACTAATGAGAAATTGTAGAGTGAAAGTTTTAGATCGATCCAATGGATCCAGCAGTTATATCTTACTGCCACCTCTTTTGTTGTAGCTGCACCTCTTTCTGTTTCTTTACTCTTTCTTTGAAACATGCTCCATGTTTCTTTTCTTTTTTTGAAACATGCTCCATGTTTCTTATATCTGGTTTTCGGTGTCCCTTGTCTTGATTAATTCAGTTTGAATTTTCAGAATGAATGTCCATGAAGGGGATACTTAATATATGCTGTTTTCACTGTATAACATGTCTCATTTTTACGAATGTTTTCTAATCAAGATTTTTCTCTATTTCTTTCAGCAATGAATCGAAGCCAAGGATTACTGATGCATGAAGTAATCCATGAAGGAACAGCAAGCAGGACTTACTGTTGTAGACTTGTAGCTAATAATTATAAATACAGGATTTATTTCAGTATTGTATGACTAGGAATAATTATAAGAATGTAGATTTTATAATGCCCTTTTTGGGTTTTTCCTTTAAAAAGAAAAAGAAAAAAAAAAAGAATGTAGATTAAAAAGAATAGAATGTTATGTGCAGTTTTAATTACTATAATAACTAGTTTCAACTTTCAACTAATCTTTTCTGCAGATGAAGAGTTTTATTCTGGTATCTGATACAAAATTTATCACAAGAAACACCGGTTTACACAACAAAAGTTAGCTACTGTGTTGGGCGTCTATTTCTAAATGACTGTTTGTTGGTTTTTGGTTTTACTGTCATAGTTCTTACAGTAATAGCATTATTTTACCATCTCATGAGAGCAGCAAACTCAAAACCTTTGATGGGATGAAATGTGTCATGGACATGAAACTGTATGTCATCCTTTTCATGGCCAATGTCATTTTTGTTCAAAAGAATCAGCATTCCTCCATGCCAAATCAATATTCCAACCAACCAACCAGCTAACTATCCAACTACTCTCTTTGATTACATCCATACAAGTAACTAGGTGATAAAGATCATCTTTGTTGACCTACCTACATTAATATTGACAACCACCACCCCATCCACTATATCAATCAAAGTTCTTCATCTCACACTAACCTCTTAAGAAGCCCTAGAAAAATGGTTAATCATCATCCAATTGGAGAAGCAAATGAGCAAAGTCCATTTGGATCTCTCTCCCCTACAGAATTTCATGCAAAACATTCAGTAGCTCATTCATCATCCTTTATCACAAACTCAAGAGGTTTAAAACTCTTTACTCAATCATGGACACCACTTCCACCAACCAAGATCATTGGAATTGTTGCCATGGTTCATGGATTCACTGGTGAATCCAGTTGGTTTGTCCAACTCACAGCTATACACTTTGCGAAATCTGGTTTTATCACTTGTGCTATTGATCACCAAGGTCATGGATTCTCTGATGGTCTTCAATGTCACATACCTGATATTAACCCAGTTGTTGATGATTGTATCAATTACTTCGATTCATTTAGGGCACAGCATTCTCAGTCACTTCCTTCGTTTATTTTTGCTGAATCGCTCGGCGGAGCGATCGCGCTGTTAATTCATCTTCGCCGTGGTAGACCATGGGATGGGATTGTTCTTAATGGTGCTATGTGTGGAATTAGCCCCAAATTTAAACCACCATGGCCTTTGGAACATTTTCTGTCTGTTGTAGCTTGGGTTGTTCCTACTTGGCAGGTAGTTCCGACTCGTGGATCGATACCGCAAGTTTCGTTCAAGGAGGAATGGAAGAGGAAATTGGCGGTGGCGAGTCCTAGGCGTAGTCAGGCGAGGCCGAGAGCAGCTACGGCATTGGAGTTGCTTAGGGTTTGTAGAGAGGTGCAGGAGAGGTTTAATGAGATTGAAGTACCATTGCTGATTATTCATGGTGGAGATGATGTTGTGTGCGACCCTGCTTGTGCAGAGGAATTGCATAAGAAAGCTGCTAGTAAGGATAAGACAATTAGGATTTTTCCTGGTTTGTGGCATCAGTTAGTAGGTGAATCACAGGAGGATGTTGATTTGGTTTTTGGTGGTGTTATCGAGTGGCTCCGAGAACGAGCTGCCGCCGGTGGCGATGGTGATGCCTCTGTTGCCTGATTAGAGACTCTATTTTACCAATAATTGCACTGTATCATGAATCTTTGGTACAATGGTAAGAAAGATAAAATGTGTAATATCTTTAGATTTTAAGATGATATATGAATGCATATTAGCTCTTTTGCTCTGACTGTGATCTGAGTGTTATGAAACATATAGACTATGTGAATTGCTTAAGCTGAAGTGCTGAACTCTCCCTTTACATCCATTTTAAACCCTCAGATCAAGATGGGATTTCTAGTTGCCTCAGCAATTCAGAATCTTGTGATTCTAAGAAAGAATATCCTACTGTCTTGGTCAGTGAGACTTGATAAAGCAATTTTTACACAAAAAAACAGAATGGTGCAGCAGATGAGAGCCTCTGAAGAATGACACTGAGCTAGACTCAACAGACTCGGTTCGTAACAGAGGTGAAAACTCCACTAATCACTTGCTAATTGTTGTAGCCCTATTGAATGTCAAACTTGGCTTTCTAAAATTCACTTCCTAAGGTTCAAGCTAGAGACCTCCAGCTGGTTTGATGCTGAATAGGCAAGGCGGACTCATGAAATGGCAAAGAACAAAAATAAAACAGTAGAAGGCGTCAAATATTCTTCAACTCAATTCCGATTACTTCTCAAGGTCATCAAATGAAGTTTTCTCGCCTGATCATCGCATTTACTTTCCTCCACCAGGGAAAGATGGGATGTACCTGCAGCTGGTCTCTTGGTTCTATTCCCTGCGACATCTCCCCTGCCTTCAGTGGAGGACTAGTAAGAATAGAATTTGAGCTAATTTCAAGTTGTCCATTTTGTAACAATGATGAGAACTACATTGATCAATCACTACATCCTTTTGGGTTATAGCATTTGCTGTCATCGAAATTCAGTGCAATTTCTAGGTTCTGGAGGTTTAAATTATGAAAAAGAATTTGCTCATCAAGCCAGGGACAGAAGCTCCACTTATAAGAGAGAGTAACAGACAACTTCTATCTTAAGCTTAATGCAGGACATTCGATGCTGCAGAACAGACACCTCTCTGCCATCTCAACAAAGTTCCAATTTAGAGCTCTCTAGCTTGTTTATGCCAAATTTGCAAGAGAATGAGCATGACTTCTTAGCAAATTAAAGAAGAATCCACGATTCAATCCAGGCACAAGAAAACATAAAATAAACGAACTCATAGTTTTCATTAACAAGAAAAGTTTAAACCGTTACAGAACACACTACCACAATACTGTCTCCTTTATTGTTCACATTTCACACTAACACACAACATACTAAAATCAAACACAAGACTTGAGCAGAGCAGAGCAGAGACACAATTCATTGGTAATGGGACTCAACCAGTAATCTGAATAGATTTCACTTCGTGCTTCTTCTCTTCAACTTTAGGAACACTCACAGTAAGTACTCCATTCTCCATAGACGCCTTGACTTCATCAATTTTTGCATTCTCAGGCAATATGAATCTCCTTAAAAACTTACCCCTGCTGCGCTCGACTCTATGCCATTTATCATTTTTCTCTTCTTTCTCTCTACTTCTTTCGCCACTTATCTGAAGTACTCTCCCTTCTTCGACTTCAACTTTCACTTCTTCTTTTTTAATACCAGGAAGATCTGCTCTAAATATATGAGCTTCTGGGGTTTCTTTCCAGTCGACTCTAGTGTTTGCTAATTGCGAAGTTTCTTTCGAGGTATCAGAACCTGGGAAGGAAAGTGCAGAAGAGGAATAACCGGAACCTGAGAATGGGAAGAAACCTTGGAATGGATCCCAAACGTCTAGTGAGAATGGGTCGAAAACATTTGTCCTTGGGTTACCAAACAAACTTGGAATCATCGACATTGCTGAGATTTTCTGGCTTTGAATTTGAAATTCACAAACTGTTTTCTGAGAATTTGGGGAGGTTATAAAAGATTTCTAAATGTTTACGTTACAGAATTTGATTGGATGGTTATGTTGATAGAATTCATCTCTTATATAGAGAAAGAGAGAGATTAAGAAGGATTGGGAAGTTTTCTTTCAGGATTTCTACGCCATTCTCGATGGTTCCGGAAAGTTGACGAACAATGTTTGTTCTAGAGACGTCTATTTTCTTTTTCTTTTGGATGCCAAACATTTTGTAGTAAGAAAAGGTTTTGTCTAGTAGCTACAGTTGACCAAACTGGACCATATGGTCTAGAAAGTTTACCCTAGTAAATATTTTCCCAATAACTGCACTGTAATGGCAATGAAGATAAAATGTGTGATAGTTTCAGTGATTTAAGACGATGAGTGCCTATTAGCTCTGACCATGATCTGATTCCTTAAATTTGTATCTACAGTTTCTTAACGATGATCCCTTTGGATAAAATCCGAAAGGTACTTCATATGAATTACGAAAGCTGTTTACATTTGTGTTTTAAACAAGTTGTGCATTAGAAATGTTATAGCGATGAATTATAATAGTTGTTTATATTTTGTTATATTTTCTTTATTTCTGGAAAAATGTTATTATCATTTTATTTTTTTTTTAAAATAGGTCATTTTAAAAAAGTGATAGTAACTATTTTTCTGAAACGGAGGTAGTATAATTTATTTTCTCTTCTACACCTTATAGTTTTAAATTTAAGTGGCGCACTCAGAATTCCAATAAGGCCAGGCACCAGCTCCTCAAAAATGTTTTGACTATAATACCTATATCCTTTAAAACAATCATCATACAGTATATCCTCTAGTTCCTCGGAAAATTTATCAGGCTTCATCATCATCTCATAAAGTTGATGCTCACTGTCTAACAATTGAAATAACTTCATTTCTTTAGTTGTTGGAGTACCATAACACTTGCCCATATAATTCGAAGCTTGAGAAAGATTTTCTGAAATATTTGCACAATGGCCAAACTTAATACGCAACTCTAGGATTTCCTTGATGACTGGATAGAGAAGATGAAAATCCTCCGGATCCGTGATGATGAAATGCTTATATAGATGCAACCCCAAACAGGCTAAACAAATACGGTTGAATTCCCACTCACAATTCTCAGAGAAGTTCAAGTCCTCGAAATCATAAATATCATGAAATAAATCCCTAACTTTATTTGAACGGGTAGTCAATCCGATGTTAGCACCAAAACCATAATCTAGATTCAGTTGCAATGCAGCTCTAATACCTTGTAACTCAAAGAGGAAAAGTGAATGTCTTTTTGGAGAATACCCAACATCAGCCACTTTTGGCATGCCATAAGTGTCGATTAAGGTAATTGCATAACCCCCTTTTCCTCTCTTCTCATCAAAAAAATCATCTACTATTGCCGTGTTACACAAGTAATTAACAACTTTAGTAGGAACGGTTCCTAACCAGTTGGGCTTTCCCTTTTGACACCAAGAAGCTCTCCACTCTTATCTGGTATAGGTGATGGTTTATAAAATACACCAAGATCCTTTAAACTTTGAGATATCAACAACTTCCATAACACATCATCAGAATATAAGGTATCAAGCACAATATACTTTTCAAGGTAATCCCTGTAAAGATGACAAATAAAATCATTCAAGGTTGTAAGTACTACTATCTCATATATAATAACAAAACATGACTATTTAATAGGTATTATATTGGCTCTCTGGGACACAAAAACTATCTTGAGATGATGAAGATTTCTAACTTCAAGTTTCTTAGGCGAAGCACTATGGTGAAGGATTTATCTTGGCTATATAATGTGGCCAAAAGCTAAGCCTTGGCTTGTGAGTGGCATAGACGTGGGATGCTCAGTTTTCGTGATAAAATAGACTTGACGAAAATTGAGTTTCCATAAAGTAACATCTTGGATCCACCATTTAAGGTTAATATTTCTATTTTGTGGGTGGTGGACCCAAAAATCCAACTGAGTTTCCGTCAACATTAAATAGTTTTCTATAGGAGTTGGTTTTTCTCTTGCTCTTGCCTTGGGTATAATATAGCTAAAGCCAAGAGACCTTCTGCACCTTAGTGTTTGGCCTTAGTCGGTAGTCTAGATTTTTAACTCGGGTATTATCCGATTTCTAGTAGCTCTTTCACTTAAATTTTATGAACTTTAAGACTATTGTTAACTTATAAGGATTTGCCAAATCAGAAACCAAAACACACAAAAAAAGAACAACAACCAAGCTTTCACATAGTAATATTACAACAACAACCATATTTACATTTTATAACCCAACTAAGGACAACAACAAAACAAATTCTCATCAAAAAAAAAATCTCCCAAAAAACTGAACTGAGAGAGAAACTTAGGAAGGAAAGTGTTCAGCTATCTCGCTATGAGGAAATAACAAACGCAAGAAAGTTCAATGCCGGTGTTGTTTCAATTATTTCACTATAAATTTATGACATAACAAGAAATCATGATTACATTTTGATTTTGTCTCTTCCAATAGAAGTGTGTTAAGAAGAAGTAATAACAAGTTTAAAACAATACGATCTCACCAAATGGCATCTGCATCACTATACGTGTGTGTATATATAAGTAATTGTGAAGGTCTTATTATTATAATTATCCTTATTCTTATTCTAATTCAAAACCAATGGGTATGATATCAGTGACCTAAGTTCGAAACTTGTTAACACCAACAAATTTTTACAAATCAAAAAAAATATATTACATTCAAAATAGAACCTTTTTCTTTACAAGCGAAAAAAAAAATATTTACACCCAATGATAGAACCTTTTATTTCCATGCATATTTAACAGTAAATTGACAACTGAATGAAGGTTAATCTCTTTCCGTATGGGATTTTTCTTGCATTGTTTTTCGGGTCGATTTATTCCCTGTTCTTGTGATATTTGATATTTTTAGTTTTTTCTCACAAAAAAAATCTAAACTACCGTAAGTACAATTTATCGACACATATTGGGTATATGACCGATTTATATATCGTCAATGAGCTTATATTGCCTAATAAAAAAAAAAAAAAAAAAAGAAGAAGAAAGGATAGCGTACTTGAGAATAATATCATACACGAACTTCGACATCTGGTATACCTTGGTACTTGACCAATTCATCCCAACAATGTTTTGCTGCAAAATCAATCAATCAATAATAAGGATCAACATCTGTAAACAACAACACAAGAATACTTAAGTTTTCAGAGGACATAATATTTACTCACATGTCCTCCTCGTCCTGCAAGTTGATAAAGATTTGTTAATAAAACATCATATGGTGGACGTGGTTCGTTCTCTAATGTATATTTAAGTTGAGTCGTAACACGAATGATATTTTTCTCTTAGGAGATGATACCAGGAAACCACTTACTGCATGCGGTACTGTAAATGTTGTTAATAATATTCTTCGAGAAGAGGCAAGTTTGTTGAAAATCGATTAACTTTTTTCCCCGAAAAACAAAAACAAAATAGATAAATAAAAAAAAAATCGAAAAAAGAAGTTCTTTTGTTTGTGAGTTTACCTCATGTCTACACCTTACTCCGCTCACATACCAAGCCTGAAATTTCAAAATTGTCTATCTGCTACTTCTCCCATGGATCTTTGTTTTTTAGATACTTACACAAATACCTGGTATGCATGACAACCACTATCAAATTAAAGAACACTTAATACCTAAAACATGTCCAAGACAACAGAAGACCTAAATATTACATTGTACTATTGAATAAATTTAGTATGCGAATGTGAAACTAACTCATTGATGTTATATGTATATATATGAAAACAGTACAAGCCATTACCATACTAATGTCATATTCCTTTTTAGAACTGGAAGTATCAAGATGAGGATTTAGAAGACGATACCTAAAGAAGAAAGATTCACATCGTTTGTTGTCGCAGGTGGTTGTTTGCTTTATTTGATTTTGGACTGACTCGCACAAATTCGAATCAAAACAGTTAAACCTTTAGTTCTGATTTATCCTCCAAATAGGAATTTTAAGAGGATAAATGGCTCGATCGAGCTCTGAAGAATAGTTTTCCTTTTTTTTATGCAAAGAAGAAGCTTTATTACTTAAGTAGTTGCTTCAACAAAGTTTACATCCTCCAATACTGCACTTGCAATAAAACTTGGAGGATGATTGATCCATACTTAAGAAAGCTTAAAAATTCTACCATATTTAGCTAGCTTGTCAGCTGGCTTATTATATTTTCTCCCGTTGAACCTACAAGTCCATCCAGTTTTAGACTGTAATCTAGTGCTTATGTTTAAGGAAAATGATTGATTCTCCCAAGATACCTTCATAATTTCTCCATTAGCTGCTTCCACCACCATTTTTGCATCAAGTTCAAACTGAACATGCTAAAGTCCCAACTCTGCCGCCCACTATATAGATTGTAACAATCCCTTGCACTCAGCTTCCTCCGCGTTTAAGTGTCCAGTTGCATGCATGGTGATATTTTCCTTGGATGAATCCACCTGTAAAGTCACGCAAAATTAGTTCATATCCAGAAGCTATTATATTGTTAACCTGATGCATCACAACATATAGAATAGAAAGGATCGGTTGGTGGTATCCAACAATTACGATTCTGCTGAACAGAATTAGATGCAGCATTCTTGCATTGTGTCTGCAACATAATAGTCCCTGTAGAATTGTTCAAGTGTTGCACAATTCTTATAACACCAGCTGGATCAGGTTTATATCTTCAAATATACATTTACAACGAGCCTTCCAAATTTCCCATGCTGTATTAGCCATTCTCACAATCCAGTCCTTGTCTAGATAAAAAAGTCATTTGTAAACCAATTTCTAATCCAATCTTGCACAAACATGTTAGGATATTGCATACTTCTTCTTGCACCAGGTACTGAGAACCAAACTGCTCTTGAGAATGAGCAATCACAGAGAATATGCCTAGTAGTTTCTATTTCCTAACTGCACATCTTGCAAACTTCTCCACCGTAACCCAAAACTCTATCCATACGCTCATTAAAAGGAATAATATCAGTTAGACACTTTCAGATAAAATGTTTAACTCTTGGTAGAGTTTTTAAACCCCATAGCTTCTTCCAGAATCTTGACTGATGCATATTATCATCCAAGCTGCTATTATTTTTAATTTCTAAAAGTTTGGTATAAGTTGATTTGACAGTTAAAGCTCCATTGAGAGTCCATATCAATCTGTCAGAAGTATTGAAGAAAACTTTCATATTAAGCATTTATTGAGCATCTTCATATTGAAAGAGTTGATAAATGATTCCAATCTTCCAAGTTCTTATATCCTGATCAATGATCTGAACTTTGCTGAAGTGATGTGCATCCTCCAAGCTTACATTTGGTATTGGTGGGAACTGAATACCAAGAATCCAATTATCCTGCGAAGTTAACACATTTTTACCATTTCCATTTACCCAGAAACTGTATTTTTGAATGAAATCCATACTCCTTTGTATATTATGCCAAGCCCAAGAATAGTTTTCTTTTTATGTTGCTTTTGATTTAGTTGTTCGCTTTCTACGATGAGAAATATTAAAGTGGTTTTCTGGGAAAGGTTGAAAGGGTTTGTAATATGGCTTCATTTAAACTTGGGAAAATTGTAAATATATACCGAATTTACTAATTGAATTGGGAATATGTCCCATAACGACCAAAATTAAGAGGCATGTCCCGACATTTAAATTTTTCAGTTAAGTAGTCAAAATTCCACACGTGTAGTTTTACACGTATGAACAAAATATTGTTCTACCCTTCCTTTATAGATACAGGTTAAGTCTCATGAGTCATCTTCTTCTCTTTTATAATCTAACAACCCACTGATTTACATGAACAATGCATTCTTTAAATTCATAGTCTTCAAATAATTTACATGAACAATTCAACAATTGATTTACAATTAAATTCCAATAGATTCCCTAAAAAAATTATACATGAAAAAAAACAATCAAAATCAAATCCAACATCAAACCCTAAATCAAAATATGTGTAATTCAAGATGAAATCACATTGGGGTTTCTACAGAATTGTCATTATCGAATAAATAGGCTTGATTCAAGATGAACTTAAGTCGTTAAATTCAAGATTTGGGGGATCTGAAAAACCAGTGATTTGATGTGAATATAATAATTTATGAAATTAAGAGTTTGATTTCCGATGAAATATACAGGTTTTATAATCATAGTATTTGAGATGAAGAATTTGGGGTTTTAACTTACACCTGTTAATAATTGGTTCAAAAGCTTCGATTCGAGTTTGATGTTAGGATCGAACATCAACTCTATAAAACCTGCAACTTCATGCTATTTAAATTACGGCACCCTTCAAAACAATTTTTTTATATATGCTTAACTACTGTTTAAATTATGATTTTCAAGTAAATCCTTCGTACAATCTTATCTTTGGAGTGCACAGCGAAAGTTTAAGTCCGAAAGCTTTAATGGCGGAAGGGTTTGGATTTGTGAAATAGCAAAGAGTGTAAAAGGATAAGAGTGTTACTGTAATTTTAACAATCCGTGATATATCTTTTAATAATTGGGAAAATTAAAATAGTGGCCAACTTTCTGATCCTTAATTAATAAACCAGCCCCGAATCTCGGAGGGTCAGTGCTTAGATTTCTCCCTTTAATTGCTAGGTATGTTTCTAAGCTACTAGTAAGAAAGGTGTTTCATTTACTTTCAAGGTGTAGATCGAAGCCAAAGCGAGCAAGCTAAGATGTTTCCTTATGTTCCAATCGAGAGGATATTACAAGGAGCTAAGCTCAGGACCCTATCAGAGTTAGCTGGTCTAATAGCCATGCTCCGTAAATTTAAAGTTAAGATGGAAGATGGAAATTGGGTACGAATCAACCGGTAGAAATCTGAATTGTTGATGTGAAATATTGAGAAGAAAAATTGAAGTTATTATAATGGATTTATGATGCAGAGTGCAGACAAAGAAAAATTCTTGGTACAAATGGTTAAAATTCAATCAGAGAAGAATCGGGGACTGAGATAGGTTGCCTGAGTCACTGAGTTGACTCAAAAATGACTCATGTCGCTAACTCGACCTAATCAGTCCATGAAAAAGGTATAAATATCTTTTACTAAGTAGGATAACTGACACGTAGGCATTTAACTGACGTTACCCGTTTTTAAACAAAAAAAAATTAAAATCAGCCATTTTATATAGTGATTCAAAAAAAACGATCATTTTGTTAATTATAGTACAAAATATTGGCCAGTTTATTAAAAAGCCCATAAAAATTTGACTAGTCTAAAATGTCGGAATATATTTTCAATTTTCCTTTTAAAACCGACTCTGACTCCGATTTACAAAACCCGTTGAATATGATGAGATAACAGCAGTCTTTTCCAGAGCCAGCATGGGCTAGTTTAACAGAGGATTTCGCTGGGCTATGAAGCACAGATACTTCAAAAATGGTGACGGATCCTTATATCAGTATCGGTGCTTCATAGGTTATCTCTTGCCGGTAGTGGTTTTCATGAGGTCTTCTGTTAGATATCGAAATTCAGTGCAAGTTATGGAGATACAGGTAATCAAACCAGGGACAGAAGCTCTGCTATGTGAGAATAAAAGGACTACATCTACCTAATACAGGACCTTGGGAGCTGCAGAATAGACATCTATATGCCATCTAAGCACCCGGACTAGCGAAGAGCTCTATAGCTGGTTTATACCAAGTTGGCAAGAGAATGAGCATCATTTCTTAGCAGAATGAAGAAGAATTAACCCTTGAAATCAACTCCAGGCACAATTAGTAGAAAACATATAGACAAGAAACAAGAACGGAATTTTCATTAACAAGAAAAATCTAAACCATTAGACATTACAGACACACCACAACAGGATTCTTCATTGTTAACATTTCACACAGCACACTAAAACCCAACACAAGACTTGAGCAGAGCAGAGACACAATTCATTGGTAATGGGACTCAACCAGTAATCTGAATAGATTTCACTTCGTGCTTCTTCTCTTCAACTTTAGGAACACTCACAGTAAGTACTCCATTCTCCATAGACGCCTTGACTTCATCAATTTTTGCATTCTCAGGCAATCTGAATCTCCTTAAAAACTTACCCCTGCTGCGCTCGACTCTATGCCATTTATCATTTTTCTCTTCTTTCTCTCTACTTCTTTCGCCACTTATCTGAAGTACTCTCCCTTCTTCGACTTCAACTTTCACTTCTTCTTTTTTAATACCAGGAAGATCTGCTCTAAATATATGAGCTTCTGGGGTTTCTTTCCAGTCGACTCTAGTGTTTGCTAATTGCGAAGTTCCTTTCGAGGTATCAGAACCTGGGAAGGAAAGTGCAGAAGAGGAAGAACCGGAACCTGAGAATGGGAAGAAACCTTGGAATGGATCCCAAACGTCTAGTGAGAATGGGTCGAAAACATTTGTCCTTGGGTTACCAAACAAACTTGGAATCATCGACATTGTTGATATTTTCTGGCTTTGAATTTGAATTTCACAAACTGTTTTCTGAGAATTTGTTTGAGGTTATGACTGTTATCTGAGTGTTTATTTATGTTGCAGAATTCGATAGGATGGTTATGATGATAGAATTCATCTCCTATATATAGATTACGATGGATGAAGGTCTGTTTGTGGGGGTTTCTTTTTAGATTTCTACAAGATTCTCAATAGTTCCAGAAGATTGAAGAACTCTGTCTCTTCTAGTAACTTCGATTGACCTTTTGACCAAACTGGACAGTCTAGCCTTTTCTAGTAAGTTCCAAATTCCAATTCAACCTTCTACAAACTTCTGGAATCGATGGAGAAAAAGAGATGAACAGAAGAGTACTACCTAGAAGCACCAAGTATCTACAAAACTTTATGCCAATTCTACAAACAGCTTCAAGCATCTCTATATAAACACCACTTGCAGGATTTTACAATCAATCGAAGTTTGCAGCCAAAATTATAATCACCGTAATTCTATACTACATAAAGCAATTTCAATTCAAGCAAAGCAAAGCAATGGATTTCAGGGTAATTGGTTTGAATGATCCAATTATCTTGTCAGGTCTTCAAGAAATGTTTGATGTATCATCAGATCATGAGGTTGAAAAGTCAGTGAACACACCATCAAGAAAATATGTAAGAGATGCAAAAGCAATGGCAGCAACACCAGCTGATATCAAGGAGTACCCAGATTCATATGTGTTTGTACTTGACATGCCAGGGTTGAAATCAGAGGAAATCACAGTTCAAGTGGAAGATAACAACGTTCTTGTAGTGACGGGAATGAGACAGAGGGAAGACGAGAAGGAGAAAGAGATTAAATACCTGAGGATGGAAAGAAGAATTGGGAAATTTATGAGGAGATTTATACTGCCTGAGAATGCAAATGCTGACACAATTTCAGCTGTTTGTGTAGATGGTGTTCTTACCATTACTGTCCAGAAATTTCCTCCACCGGAACCTAAGAAGCCTAGGACTATCCAGGTTCAAATTGGGTAACAAAATGAGTATCTTTCAGTGAACATGTCCTGTAATGATCATGTAGGCGTGAAATGACTTTTTTTCTGTGTGTGTGTCATGTTTTCTTTTTGTGGGTTTTGAGTTTTATTGGAAATAATCAAATTTTAAAGATTTTAATTTTTCTTTCTATACCGTTGGCACTTTACCATTTCATATTTTCAAAGTGCTTTTGCTGGGGAAGGAAAAATATGGAGTCACTGGGGTTTGACGTCCTGTGATTAATACCCTAGATAGAGTTATGCGAACAGATCGTACTCATAATCAATTGGGGTTTAATTGAAGTGAATCAATATATAATCAGAGATTTATCATCACTTTTGTAAGCCGAATTCTTACTGCTATAGGAAGAGAAATAAGAACGATTAATTCTCAGTACATAAATCCATGATCCTAAAGATCTGCTATGTTTTTTTTTGTGATGCTTAAAGAAGCCTAAAGATAACAACAGATCCGAAACCGGGTTATCAACTAAATTTAAAAAAAAATGAAAACAAAAAGAATCTCTGCAAATATTTCAAATTCAAATCATTGAGCAGAAAACTAAGAGACATCTACCGTTGGTATTTCGAATTGGGAAAATCAGAAACAAGTCCCAAATTATACCCTTCAGTTGGGGGTTTGTCCTCTAATAAAAAAGTTTGTCCTCTAACAAAAAAAAAAATTAAGGAATATATCTCAACCATCTATTTTAACCGTTAAGTGATGAAAACCATCCATTTTAACCGTTAAGTGATGAAAAATGCACATATGTGAGACTACACGTTCCAAATTCGGATAATAATATCCCTGTATTATAATTTTGATTCCCACAAGTCTCAAATTTGTAGATTGTCGACACGTGTCATCTACGATCCAACGGTCAAAACAATTTAGAAAATTTGAAAATATAAAAACCCTATTATTCTCGAAATGACCTTATTACCTCTTAGTTTTAAAAAAATGACAAAAAAAATTTGACTGTTTTGTTAATCAAATTGGGTGAATTTGAACCTGTTTTGTTGAACCAACAGAAGGAGATCTGGATGCTCTGGAGGGAGGGACTAGAACTTTCTTTGTCATGAAACGAAAAAAGCGCAACATACTGCTCACAAGAGCACAATGCAAACTGGAAATATGAAATATTTTGATCTTCACGGTGAGACCCATTGATCAAAATACAAGCTGGAGGAGGACCTTGTCCATGTAGTTATCAACCAAAAAAATAAATAAATTCCCTTTTTCTTATTCGATTCCCAATGTACATACATCAGCAAATTACATGAAACAAATAAAAAAATTGTACAAATTACAAGTTTACAATAAACACAGATAAAGCCTTTCGTGTTTATACAAGAGTGTGAGTGAGACATGGTGAGTTGAGCTGTTACGTAGTTAAAGCATCTGGAAGGTTGGTCCAAGCACCAATAATTTTTCCACCAACATCTGGGAAAATTTCCTGGTCAGGTATCGGTTCTACTTTTCCATCAGCACCTACCTTGACTGGGTACTTGAGAATGTATCCCTGCAGAGGCATCACCTGCTCAGCTGCGAACCTTGTCCAGCTATCTTCAGCTATTTCATTTACGCTCCTTACACAGTCCAAATTGATTGATTCTTGAATGTAGAGTTTAAAGAGAACAAATCAAGAACAATATTTCATTGATTTAACAAAAATATGCTTGTACAGAGAGTTTTTACTATTGAAAACTGATCAGAAAACTTACAATGAAATGTACACATCACAAATAAGTATCCCTTGAGGTCTTACCTGCCAAAATAATATTTCTTGCACTGCGGCAGTATTGGGTACTCCCTCGGGCCACATCGGCATGATAACGTATACTGCAAATCTCTCCTTTGCTCTTATTTTACTAGCAATCTTTAATGCCAACTCCATGGGAATCAAATTGTCCGCACCTTTTTATCAAACACAACAGTGAACTGACTTTCAGGATATGGCCAACGAGATAGGACTATGAGATCAAATAAACTCCTACACAAAATACATACCAATCTAGATTACTAGATCAAATAAACTCCAAAAGATCTAAAAGAACCCTAAAATCCCCAAATCAGAAAACCCTAAAATTGATTTAAAAAAAAAAACTAAATTTATAATTGTTATTAAACGAAAATTGAACACAATAGATGTGAGATACACACAAAAAAAAGGGGTTTCATGAATCTACATGTTTCCAGTCACCATTGATGTTGATTTCTTCATTCTTTTTGTCTACCAAACCCTAACAGTTGCGACAATTCTTCTTGTTGATTTCCAGTCACGATCTTCACACCATCATCTCTGTCTCTCGATCCCTCCCTTTCTCTCTGTCTCTCGATCTCTCCCTTTCTTTCTGTCTCCCTCTTTGTCTCCTCTCGATCAGCAGCCTTTCATCTTTCTTTTCCTTTTGTCAGTTCTCTTCTTTGAGAAGATACACTAAACACGCACATGTGTCATCTAACCGTGTGTTATGAATTTGTAATCTCATAACACGTGTCCACCACCTTATAATCGGACCGTAGGATGTAGGTAAGCGTAGAAGTGGAAAGTTGAACACACGTGTGAACCCACACATACGAAAATTCTCCATTTAACGGTTAAAATGGATGTCTGGGACATATTCCTTAATTTTTTCCGTTAGAGGACATATCCCCAAATGAGGGTATAATTCCGGGACATATTTCCAATTTTCCCTTTCGAATTTCTTGAAAGTTCGAAGCCAAGTTGAGTTATCACGTTTCTTCGATCCATATAACCACTTAATTTCATTTGAGAGTTAAGAAGTTGAGTTAGGATCATCGTGTCCCCTTCACCCTTTTTCCTTGATTATTGAAGGTTACTACAAGGAAAAAGGAATTTGTATGTAGACCTATTTATACCTGGCGAATTTGAGACGACCAAAAACTAATTAGGGGCGACTTTTTTAACACAATCCCATGGATATGACTAAGGGATAACCTAGGGGTATGTTAAAATACTAAAATACCCTTTCACTAATCAAATAATTACCAAAAAACCTTTCACTAATAATTACCAAAATCCCATGTTTGAGAAATGGTCTATTGCTCTTTGGTTGTATTAAACTACCGATTATGTTAGTGTTCTTCATTGCTCATGAAGATCATGCACAATCGGTAGTTATGTTTAGGTTATAATTTGGTCATAAACTACCAATTATATTCCTATAACCAAATTTAGTCAGAATCGGTAGTTAATTTTTTTATGTAACTACCGGTTGTACGTGTGTCCAATGTAGTCCATACCGGATTTCGGTTCGTACCGGTCGAGAGTGATACATTGGTACGCCGGTATACCGGGGAAATTTCGGTTTCAAATATTGGCGAAATATCGGTCCATATATTTTATACCTATAATTTTATGGAAAAATACTAGTTCACATTTTATAATTATAAATATATTTTAACACGTTATAACAAACGTTTTTTCACAAAGTTTAGAAAGAAAAACTAGTACTCATCCAAAATATATAGATCCATAGATTCCATACAAAGTTCAAACTGGAAACACAAGAGAAACAGGAACAATTTCAAAGTTCATCGTCTAAAATGCTAATAAACAAGGATATTACAATTCTAATCAAGATCATTAGATTAATTATATATATTATCATATGCCTATACAATTCTAAAAGACCATAAAAAATATGAGTAACAATTGAAAACCCTAATACAAAAAAGTCGGTCGTACCGGTCAAACCGGTACGGTCCATACCGGCCGATTTTTTTAGTCAAATACCGTTCACCGATATACCGGATTTCGTCTCGCTTGCACTCCGAAACCGGTAAAATCGGCGGTATACCGGTCGTACCGGTCGGTATGGACTACATTGCGTGTGTCCATAGATTTTCTATTCCATTTTTTATGCACAATCGGTAGATTATGTAGAGCCCGATCTACCGATTATGCACAATCGTTAGTTAAGTTGATTTTTAGACTATCGATTATGCACAATCGGTAGTTACGTTGTTTTTTTAACTACCGATTATGAACAATTGGTGAGTTTAATTTACTTTGTCTATCGATTATGTACTGATTAAACGGTGTCTTGTACTGATTAGTTAATTGCTTTTGGCGAACAGTTAGAACATAAAATCATTTCATTGAATTGAAAAGGAATACATCATGTAACATTAAAGGAAATGAAAAACAATAAATCATTAGATTACACTTAAACACTTAAGCATATAGGTTGAAATGGTACAAGGTACTTTCTTCCAAAATGCGATAGCAATCCTCATGCATAAACGTCTTCCCATGGATAGTTTCATATTTGGCGAGAGCCATCACCCACTGAAAAAAAAATCATTATAGATTTGTATGTCTGAAAACTCTTTTTAATGAACGACTTATTGATTGACGCACTTACTCTTGTCACACTAGATTCGGTGGGATTAGCTTCTTTTACAACTTTCATTTCCTGTTTCAAAGCTTCCAATCGTTGAAACAACTTCTCAAACCTTTTCTTAATGACTTTGAACGTCCTACAATTTTGATTTCCATCTAATCCCACAAAAATCTTAAACAAACGCTTCCACCAAGAATCAGATGTCTGATCCACCATCCAATCTTCATTATTTTGGGTAATGTACGCTCTTTCGTACTCGTGCGTTGTGATCGTAACCCACGATCTAACAATGGCAACATCTTCACATTAGAATATGGAGTTACCATATTTAGTGCTTCAAAGGGTCGGGTGAGAATGAGTTGGAAAATGAAAATGAGAATGAGAATGAGATTGAAAGGGATAGAGGAGATTGGGAATGAAAGGGATATGTGAGAATGAGAATGAGATCGAAAAGGATAGGGGAGATTGGGAATGAAAGGGATATGTGAGAATGAGAATCACTTTGAAAGGGATAGTTTCCTTTTATAGTGTTTAATAACCAACGACTAGTTTTTCAAAAAAAAAAACGCTGGGTTAGTTACAAGCACAATCGGTAGTTTAAGAATTCTTAAACTACCGATTGTGCTTGTACAAAATGTTGAAATTTTTTAAAAAAAATTGATTTCCAATTTGGGGCTACTTATGATAATCGGTAGTTTAAGAATTTCTTAAACTACCGATTGTGCTTGTACAAAATGTTGAATTTTTTTAAAAAAAATTGATTTCCAATTTGGGGCTACTTATGATAATCGGTAGTTTAAGAATTTCTTAAACTACCGAGTGTGCTTGTACAAAATGTTGAATTTTTTTAAAAAAATTCGATTTCCAATTTGGGGCTACTTATGATAATCAATAGTTTAAGAATTTCTTAAACTACCGATTGTGCTTGTACAAAATGTTGAAGTTTTTTTAAAAAAATTGATTTCCAATTTGGGGCTACTTATGATAATCGGTAGTTTAAGAATTTCTTAAGCTACCGATTGTGCTTGTACAAAATGTTGAAATTTAAAAAAAAAATCGATTTTCAATTTGGGGCTACTTATGATAATCAGTAGTTTAAGAAAAATTTAAACTACCGATTATGAGTGTTCAGGAATTTTGAAAAAATTGCGATTTACAATTTGGGGCAACTTTCATAATTGGTAGTTTGTAAAAAAATTAAACTACCGATTACGGTGGAATCGGTATATATATTACTCCATTATCTAACGATTATCATACGTCCATGGAATTAAATGCATGCAAAAAATGAATTTTTTTTTATTAACGATCACAAAACATTGCATTAATAAATTTTTTATATACATTTATGTTCAAAATATATATTCAAAATCAACTATTCACCATCCTAGTTCAAATCAATTACGTTCTTTATTGATCTTGATAAACGATCCCAACGCTTCATGTTGGACTCGTATTGCTTCAACCACTCCTTACAATGGTTTGTTGGGAAGTAATCCGACTACCTAGTCAATGGAGGTAATGGACAATCATTCGTTAAACTTAAACCGATAAAATAATTGCCATTAAAAAAAGTCATAATGATTCGTCTATCCTTGACCGACTCATCACACACCATCCTTGTGGGTGTAAATGTGACACTAAATCCTGATAAAGGAGGACAGAAAAAATGTACCACGCATTCCAATACATCTGCTAAGAGATACTCACATATCGGCATTATCATCCAATACCTATCATCGTCTTGCAGTTGCAAACCGTAGTTTCATCATCGTGATCTCTGTACAACTCCAATTGTTTTATCATGAAATTTATTGCCCACCAAGAAACTTTGTAAACTATACCCCTTAGAAGATTTTTATGTTTTAAATGTGCTAAAGGGAATCTATGCCGATTTTTTTCCATTGAACCATAAATCTTAGTGAGGTCACGATTGGTGAACTCATGGATTGCTTCTTGGACCGACACGACCCCATTTTGACTACCGACTAGTATTTTCTTTAATTGGCCATGGGACCCCTTTGCAATGCTTGTTGCCTCGTTCTTGAAGTTCCGATATTCATATGTCCATGCAAACACAAACTTATTCTTATGCGGTCCCAACCATTGTGATTTGCAATACTTAACTGGTTTGGGATAATTCTTGCCCCATTCATCCTCAAAGTTCTTCAAGTTGTATTCATAAACTTCCTCTGTCATTGACTAAACTATCTTACTTCCAAATGTCTTAATGCGCATATAACAAAACAAATATCATAAGCCTAACCATGTAACATACATTCTTAGGACAAGTTAAGAGTGGGTAGGTAGCGTACCAAATTATTTGCATAGTGTAGGGAAGTATCAAGACCCTCGTATGAAACATGATTAATCCATTCAATAATCTACGTAAAATAGCAATGAGTTAGAGAATGATAATCAGTAGTTAATTACATTCACTTACTACCGATTACCAACAATCGGTAGTTAATAATGTTCCTGTGCTACCAATTATCTACAATCGGTAGTTAATATGTATTCCTAAACTACCGATTGTAGGAAGAAATCAAGTCAAGTCCTGTACACATATAATCGGAGGTTTAGTGTGTTACACCACTACCGATTATAATACAATCGGTATGTAACTATATCACATTAACTACCGATTATAAAGTTTGCAAAATAATATCTTTGTAGATTTGGAGAAATCCAGTTTTGGGGCGACTAACACAATCGGTAGATAATAAGTTCTCCTAAACTACCGATTATGCAAACAGAAATTCCAAAAAATTCAATTTGGGGCGACTTACATAATCGGTAGTCAATAAGTTTTCCTAAGCTACCGATTATGTAAAAATAAATTCAAAAAAAAATCAATTTGGGGATTTTGTATAATCGGTAGGTAGTAAACTTCACGAGACTACCGATTGTTCAATTATTTTGGAACATACGTATAATCGGTAGTTTATAGAGTACCATAAACTACCGATTATGGGACATCCATGGCATTAAATGCATGCAAAAATGAATGTTTTTTGTTGTCGATCACATACAAACGCATACAAATTGGGTTTTGAGCTTCTTAACACAATACCTGATTGTTTGATGCATTATTATCTTCATTTTGATGTGATTCATCGTCTAGGTTTTCTTCCACACTAAAATTTGGATCATCCAACAAATAACCCAAATCGTCGTCTCTAAACGTATTTGAACCTTCAATATTATGTTCTTGATGTTCAATCTCACCTTCTTCCTCATACCCATCCATGTTTGTGATTGAATTTAGGTAAAATTTGATTTCCCAAAAATTCTTCTTCTTCTTCTTCTTCCTCTCTAACACACTCTCAATTTCTATTCCAAAACTATAACTCAAATTCATCATCTAACACTAACTATAACCAAATTAATTAACTAATTAATCAAAAATAATACTAATTAAGCAAGGATAGATTAGTCATTATAGAAAATATATGGATAAGGGATGTATTGAGATTACTTCAAAATGACCTTATTTTGTTTTATTAGTCGCCTCTAATTAGTTTTTGATCGCCCTCAAATTCGCCAAGTATTTATAGGTTAGATCATCATTTTTCCTCCCCTCCAATAATTTCTCTTCCATTAGAAGTTTAGCTGACAAAAGAAACTTTTTGTATCTAGTCTGTTTTTGAGATCAGAATCATCATGTCCTCCTCATCTTAAATCTCCCTTCATTTTCAGTAACTTTTCCCTCCATTTGAGATTTTGCAAAGAAGACAAATGCTGGATCAGTCTGCAGTATTCCTCCTCCGGCTGGGGACAGCACCAACTATATCAAACCAGGTCCTTTGATTCTCTGCAGGAATTCATAGGAAGAAAAAATGGTGCATCCAATTGCAGAAGCAAATGCTCAGAGCCTGTTCGGATCTCTTTCTCCTACAAAATTCTATTCTCGGCACTCAGTAACTCATTCTTCTTCCTACATTACAAACTCAAGAGGTTTAAAACTATTCACACAATCATGGACTCCACTCCCACCAACCAAGACTAAAGGAATAATGGCAGTCATTCATGGCTTTACAGGAGAGTCCAACTGGTTTATTCAACTCACAGATATCCATTTTGCAAAATCTGGTTTTGCAACATGTGCTATTGATCACCAAGGTCATGGATTCTCTGAAGGTCTGCAATGCCACATACCTGATATTAACCCAGTTGTTGATGATTGTATCGATTTCTTTGATTCCTTTAGGGAGCAACATTGTCAGTCACTCCCTTCTTTTCTTTATGGTGAATCCCTTGGTGGAGCTATCGCTCTCTTAATCCATCTTCGTCGTGGTAGACCATGGGATGGTATTGTTCTTAATGGTGCTATGTGTGGAATCAATCCTAAATATAAACCAACATGGAGTTTGGAACGTCTTATTGTCTGCGCTAGCCTGGGTAGCTCCTACTTTGTCAGTTGTTCCAGCTCGCAGACAGATCCCCAACGTGTCATTCAAGGAGGAATGGAAGAGAAGATTAGCAACAGTCAGCCCACAGCGTACTCAGGCTGCTCTAAGAGCAGCTACAGCATTGAAGTTGCTTAGGGTGTGTAGAGAGGTGCAGAGGAGGTTTGGCGAGGTTGAAGTGTCATTGCTGATTGTTCACGGTGGAGATGATGCTGTTTTTGATCCTGCCTGTGCGGAGGAATTACACAAGAAGGCTGCCAGCAAGGATAAGACAATAAAAATTTACCCTGGTATGTGACATCTATTGGTTGGTGAATCACAAGAGAATGTGGATTTGGTTTTTGACTATATTGTAGAGTGGCTCTGTGAACGAGCTGAACGTGCTGCTGCCTGTAATGCAAGTGGCGAGGCATCTGTCTCAGTTGCATGACCTAACTCATATTGGTTTTCCCTTGCAGAAGATGTCATTATCCTTAGATTAGATGGGTCTCAAGTCGAATGTAAATTGTGAAAATAACAAGTGTAATAGTTGGTGTTTGTGTGGAGTCTGTGGACTACAATAGATAATGAACAAACACATTCTTTTTCTAAGTTTGCGTGTCATGTCTAATTTCCATCTCTGTATAAATTCAACTACCCATTTGATAGATTAACTGCACTGTACTAGGAATTCCTAAGATCTGGGTAAGAAATCATAATGTAACAAAGTTGTTTGCTGCCAATCAGAACGAAGTGCAACAAAATTAGACGGACTGTGTGAATGCTATGACTGAACATCTATAGTGCCTAATAACTCTGGGATTTAAAAATACTCATATGCAAAAGTAAAAAATATAGGGGATTAAAAATGACCTTTAGACTAACCCGCATTATATGTATTAAAACAGTAAAGTCATAAAATTTAGTTGCACAAGAAAGGAAACATTATATGCATGAGTATAAAATTGATGCAGGGGGTACAAAAGATTTCCCTCCATTTGAAAAGCAAGTATATTCTTCATCACAATAAAACCTTACATTTTCAAGGTGCAGGTACATAAACAAGACTATGGCTTGAGAAAGATGTTAATGCAAATTGCACTTCAATGTTGAAACCAGTGAGAGGTGTTACCACCGGCGAGAGCTAAGAGATGCAATCACTGGGCCCAATGTGGAGTCCACTGCTTTGTTCCAGACGTGTGCAACCTCTTTCCGTGCATTCCTTCCAAATATAGGTTCTGTCACCTATAAGAAGTTTAAAGTGATCATAACCATGCAATGAGTTTGATACTAGATAAAAAATATTGTATCAAGCACATAGTACTCTTAAAAATCTACCAACCATTAAATGAATTAGTTTCCACCTTTTTGGATATTTAACAGAAGTAATTTTTTTTTTACTATAATGATAGGAAAAACTACGGGATAAGGAGACTTGCGATATTCTGAATCTCCAAAAAGGCATCTAAGTTCGATACAATTTGATTCACAGAATGGACCTACACCTGTATTAAGTTTAAACATTCAAAACTTGCTGACTCACTTGAAAGTTAATTTATGTTTTCTAAGCACAAGAAGATAGAAAACAAGCTTCATTTTCCATACTGTCTACCTTTAACATACCATCAGGAAGACTTCCTATCCTGAAGCATATTGATGACAGATGAATACCATAGAACGTTATGGTGCACCTTACATGGGCTTACATGTACTTAACACACCACTGTTAATTATTATTAAACAATAAGCTCAAAAACTTTTCTCTAAGAGTACCAGTACCCAAAAGCCACTCCCCCAAGACACCTCCCTGTTCACACATATACATAATTTGGGTGTGCACATCTAAAAGAATCAGAGACTAGTTCATCTTCAGGTGTATCCAGTGT
>JAJJMC010011550.1:2519917-2579509 GCA_023531435.1 Papaver californicum
CCTAAATAGAATCGTCATGGTAATAACCTCACGACCATGACGACTCTTACCCTGTGCCTTTCCTTTCCCATAATGATTCAACAGTTTTAAGCAAAAGTTTGACCATTCGTACATATTATTAGTTTACCAATCGATTTTGAGCTAAGGGTTCTTTATTTGGATCATTGGAATCACACATTTCTCAAACCCTAGCTTCAATTTTTTTCCTTCCAAAAGCCTTTCTTCTTCTCCATTCATAAAACAAAAAGAAAAAAAAATTATCTATTTTTAATCCAAATCATAATCTATATAATTAATCTAATCTAATTAATTACCTAAGCTAATCATATATTAGGATTAATCATACAGGGGTAGTTTAGCCATTTATGAAATTATATGGCTAAGGGGTAGGAGGGTATTACTATTTGATGACCCTATTTTATCTTTTCCTTAAGCCCCCTATCAATTCTACAAGCTTCCTATTAATTCTACAAGCCCCTAATTAAGCCAGGAAAATAAATCCCAGAAAGGAAGAACATGAACAAGTTATAGGGTGTTAAAACCTTTTATTAGCTCCTAAGTTTTTAGGACGGGGCAAATTTTGGATAGCCATGAACAAAATGTCGGGGTCTTTTATTTATTTTAGATTAGTAAGCAAATCTTCAGTCGCCTGATAAATTTTGAATCATTACTCAAATTTTGAATCATTACTTAAAATGTATTGTCGGAACCGGTGGAAGAGGAGTCACAAAGTTAGGTATTTGAACTGAAAGTCCTAACTGGGGATCAAATTGACAAGGACTTACTCTCTGACACGGCAATGGCATCTCCAGTAAATAACTCGCCTATCTCTGTACTAAACGGGGAGGATATTTATTTAGATGTTGTTTCATCTGATATGTCTTTAAGAGTAATTCCAATGGGCATTGGCAAATTTACCAAAATGTCAAGCCAGGTGGATGGGCAAACTCGTTTTTGGACAGTGGGGAGAAGGCAAAAAGACGCAATATGAATTGGCCGAGGCAACCTGAGCCGCTCGGCCTAGGTTGAGCCGAGGCTCGGTGCAAGGTCGAGCGGCTCAGGTTGGCTCGATAACAGTCAGATCTTAACAAACAAATCCAACGGCTATAATTCCATCCCAACTATTTATGATATTTGTAATTGAATTACAGAGCATGTAATCACAACTAATCCCATACGTGCAATCAAAAAATCCTTCAAGATTGCATAATGAGCTACATAAAGCATAAAAGAAACTTCTAATTTTATTTCACATTTAATTAAAATTTAACAACGTTTTTGCTGGAGTAGCATGCCTACTTTTTAACACCTCATACGTACAATCAAAAAATCCTTCGAAATTGTGTAATGAGCTTCGTAAGCAAAACTTGTTATTTCCCATCTTTGCGATTCTTTCGAGCTTGCAATACAACTTCAACATTGGTTTCACCCCTTAATCGATATCTACTGACAACCCGAACTAAAACTATAAATTCCTCCACTTGTCTTCTTATAATTTGATATCGACAAAACAACCTAGCTACATTACGGTTATTCGGGTTACTGTTGTCAGTGCAAAAGTTATCATAGATTCTGCTCCAGTAACTCATACTCACTAAACCATTTTTTCGTTGTTCCTCATTCCGTGCCGGATAACATGCAACAATATTTCTACATAGAGATAGATCTTCATCAATGGTAAACTATTGCTTATTAATATACGGTTGATCCATATGGGTGTAGAAGAAGTTGGAGAAGGTGTGATTTGGGAAGTGAAAATACTTGAATTTATGGAACTATTTTATAGTCGTTGTCGGCTCAACCTAGGCCGATCGTGTCAGTTTGCAACGACAACGGCTATATAATTTATAATTTCGATCTTAATCATTCATCTAGGTTTAATTAAACGACTATTTATGATTTTAGTAATAAACTAATTCAATTACAAATTTTTAATTAAATATACTTTGATTTCAAGAGGAATGAACAAGCTTAACTTAACCAAAATTAAAATTAGATTAAATTAATTAAAATTATATTAAAATATTAATCTTCATTATAGTAATTTAATATCCTACGCTCTTTTATAAGATATAAACTAGGGCAGTAATAAATTAAATTAAATAAACACTTCAGTGAAAATCTCTGACAATCTTGGACCTCTTGTTTATCTTCATTTGACGGATCTTTCATTCGATGCGTTCTTGAGAAGATTTTCCCTTGCTTTTGTGAATACTCGTATGGTTTACTTTCAAATTTTCTTTTCCTTCGATTTTCTTGCCTTGAACTCTTTTTTTTCTTTCTAATAGCTGCAGATTTGACTTGTTTAACATCTAAAACTTGAAGATCTCTTTGCTTTTTCTCATTCTCAATTTTCTTATAACCATCACATATCTTATTAATAGCATCTTCGAGTATGACTCTAGAAAAATCAAGTTGGGTTGCATTTTTTGTCATTTTTTCTGATTTTTTTTTTTTTGAACAAAAGTTGAGAAGAAGAGTTTGAGATGTAAAGTTTAAGATTGAAGTGAAAGTAGAACATTTTTTGAGTGGACAAGGTGTGATTTTGGAGTTGAAAATGTTTGAATTTATAAGGAGAGAATCATAGCCGTTGGATGAGAGGCGTTGAGATTTAACAGTTGTCGAATCTCATTGAGCCACTCGGCTCATGCTAGGACGAGGCTCGGTGCAACTATGAGTCGATCGTCATAAACTAAGACGATCGACTTAGTCTGAGCCTCGATGGGCAAACCCCTCAATATACCCATTTTTCAAGTCGTTTTTTGGGTTTGCTCATCCCATTGTGGGGTGGTAATTGGAAAATTAGCCAAAATACCCACCCCACTGGCTTTGCTCTAAGTGAAACAATTAAAAGTGACTTTCTGGAAGTAGTGGTTGACTCACAAGTGGATGGGAAGGATGATTCTATGTTGGGTAAAAGAACATTCGCAAACTTCTTGCTTCAAAATAACCCCCAAGATCTGGTTGTGGAAGAATCCTTTGTTCTTATTCAGGATATAGTTTATGAATGTGCAGCTTCTGCAAGGCCTGATTTCTCTTTTGAAAAGGCAGATGCACATTTCAGTTATTCAAATGAGGAATTTAGTGAAGAAAATGAATTTTTCACGCCAATAAAATTGCTGAATCAAATTTTTGTGCAGAAAGGTTCATTTCATATTTCTTTTGATGATTCTCCGGATCCAATTGAAGAAGGTAGTTCCTTGGGATCAAACTCTATTAAAATGGGGGAGTTTGATGAGGCAATGTTGAATCTGAATGAGTATGGATGCTTCTTGAAAGTGGGGGTAGAAATAGGTCTTATTGTAGCTACAAATCCTGTAGATATATCTCTATGTTATGGATCTCACGTTGTTGCTGAAAAAGAAGCTGCCGGAAAATAGAAGGGGATCCATGTTAGTACTTATATCAAAAACCATTTACCCTAAATTTATTCAGCATAAATTTTAAGTTTCATTAGAATTCAACTAGTTGTTTATAATAATTTCGAACTTAACATAGTAAATTTCTACCGCTCTATTTAGAAATTAATACAATTTAAAAATCAAACTAGTTTACAATAATGCATTTACTTAGTCCTGTTGTTTTATTTTATAAGGAATTCCTAAAATTTCATACACTAGAAGCTTAATAAAAATCTCTGCTTGTACCATCCTAATTTTTAAAAATCATACAAATCAATTTCAAAATCCTCATTTTGATAGTCTTATCTAGATCTAAATAATAAAAATCTTGGTATGGAATGTCCAGGGCTATAGATCTAAAAAAGCTAACCAACATTTCAAAATGTTGATTGAAGATGAAAATGCAGATATAGTCTTTTTATCTGAGATTAAAAAACAAAAATCTGAAGTTAAGAAGTTTTTATCTGTTTTTCCCAATACTTTCATTGTTGACCCAATAGGCATAGAAGGTGGACTGGCTATGGCCAGGGTAGATTACTTTCCTCTCAACTAATTGAGTTCAAAATTTCTCTGAAATTCAGATGGTTGTTGATCGGGTACCAGATTACTGAGAAGGATATCAAAAACTTTCTAAAATTGTTTTAGTTTGAATCTTGTACCGGTACCCTTAAGTCATCTTTAGTTGAATGCCACATAGACCACCTATGTAAAATAAATATTATTTTTATCTTAAAAAAATGATATTTTTATTTTATTTTTTATTTTTAATTAAAAAAAAAAATTAGGAAAAGAAAATCACTATTTTTAAAATGGAAAGAGTTTCGATATTTAAAATGTTTAAAATAAGGTATGTTAATAATTTTGGAAGAAAAAGTATTATCCCAACATTCCATTGCTGAAACTAAAACGCCTCATTTGTTGCGATCGCATGATTCATCCATTACCTGCCCTCGCACCTGAAAAGAGTGGTAGATACTACCTCACCAAAGACATGGTAATTGACCAAGTCAGCATTAAAAGAAATTTAAGGTATATACCGAAGATTCTCTTTTGTTTCCAAACATTATGTAATACCATCTTGCATTAATTAATTGTGTTTAAGGGCCACCTGACTACCATTACAGAAGCGCTACTGATATCTATTTCGTGGAATTCTTATATTTATTTCGTGGAATTTTCTAATGACAAAGTTGAATCTAAATTATCATTGTTATTAACTTTGACTTGTAATTTCTTTTTCCAATAAGAAATAAAATTACATTCATTTGAAAGCTTACAAATTGTTTTAGTCTGATTGGATCATAGTCTTAATCCAATTAGGCCAGTCATTTAACCAATCGCAAGGACTAACTTGTGTTCTAGCATACTTAGAAATTCAGTCAGAGTAGTCACGACATTGAGATTATCCCCCTCCAGATGAAATACGAGTTTTGCCTTGCTCTCTAGTCTATAATACTGCTTCCAGCAATGCCTTTGCTTCCGCATGTTATAGGTTTATTGCTTTTGTGGCAGAGCATCGCACTCCATTGCAAGTCCTGCAAAATTCCTACAGATCATTCCCAGTCCAGAAGCACATGTATCTAAGATGTGTCTGATGTGTCAAAATTAAAATTTTCTAATGAGGCCAGTGGAGGTAACCATTTAGGATATTATGCATTGATGGTGATTGTTTGTGGAAAAGGTAAGAATTTATACTGTTTAATTTCAAGTTATTCAAATGAGAAACAGTGTTCCTAATCAAAACATCCTTATTAACCTGCAAATAACTTGGCACATCTGGCTTTCCAGATATGCCGGGAAACAAAATTTATGGATTCAATAACATTATGATCTACCTGTAAGTGTATATTATTAGCTTTAAACATTGTGCCCAACCAGGAAATCAGTATTAAGAAGAAACAAGTGCATATTATGATTCACAACGGACCATATTCTTTCAGTTACATTACACTACACAAACAAATATTGAGGAGATCATGTTGGATAAGATCCTATAACAGAGAACAAACCAAACAGAAGCTTGAAGATAGTTAAGGGTTAGAAGAAACAACATCAGACTTCAAACAAACACACACACAGGAAGATGGAGTCGCCTGTTCAACAGACTGCCCTTTGTCGGGTACACCTCTAGAAAGAGTGTTGCTATACCACTAGTGAGGACAAATCGAATCCAGGATAAAACCACCTGATACCAACCCAGCTAGCAAAAACTCGTTGCCCCGTTGCGAACTTAACGTCAGAATAAGAAAGAAAATTTTTATCTACGTGCTCAAAACAAAGCAGGAAGAGGAGAAAAGACGACAGGATAGTAGCTGCGTCTGGGGTAAGGAAAAATGAAATCTTTTTTCTGCTTTTATAGAAAAATTTGAGAAAGGAGAATTAAATTGCATTTATGAAAAGATCTTTTTTATTTAATTCAAATAAATTCTCATAAATAATGAAACAGTTTTTAATATGAATAAATTCCCATAAATAATAAAACGGTAAAATATTTATTATAAGAATTTAAAATAAAAGACCATTAAGTCTTGATAGGCACACACTGGCACATGCTGCGCACACGTCGAGCTCACGCCGTGTACTCGACGGGCACACGCCATCTCACGCAAAATCACACGCAAGCATAAGCAAGCCAGCGGCTCGCGTGCTTCGGTGCGAAGCACCGCATATTGTGAGTTTTCCCACTATCCCATTCCCTTAGTCCATATCCAATACACAATTTCTTTCCCTTAAGTGCAACCTTTGTGGTAATATGGATAGACTTCATCCTTGGTTTGTCCAATGTGGGACTAACTAAGGGTTTCTCATTCACTAAGAAGTGAAAAGGTGGATTTGTTATTTTCACCCACATAATGGCTAGCGACCCTTTGATCCCAGGATCAATTCCCATCAAGACAAAATATTAACAAATCATTTTTTAATTCTAACAATCCTCCACATGAATGAAGAAACACGAAGAAATCAGAAAAACGAGAAATACCTCTTAAGCAATAGGTGTCCATAAGGAATTGAACCTTTGCTTAGTGAGAAGCACCGAAACTACTTGATGGACAGTGAACGTGATGTCTTGAACTGCCATAGTTTGGTGTAATTCATCAATAACTCCTTACGCGAGATATCTCTTAAAATTGTTGTTAAGTTCACGCCGTTGTGTTCGTTTTGGCCCTGGACATATCCCGTTTCTCAGAATGCTCTAGAGAATCAGCTCAGTTCTCATAGGAAGCGACCCACTTCCTCATTCAGATAGGTGAGTTCTATCAAGAGTGTTAACTGCTACACCCCATTTCAATCTTAAATTGAAACTATAGAACTCATTAAGACTTTACTATAAGTCATCCTCACATGCAGTCACACTATCACGTCTACACCATAGGGAAGGGACATAGAAAATAATTCTCTGATAGTGTTTAATTCTTACCTGCCAATTAGTTGTCTCATTCAAAACCTTGATCTTGGGATCTCCAGTCAGCAAGGTTGAGTATCCTTCATGGAAAGTTTTAATTGATGAGCTTAAGTCCCATCCACCTCGATGCATTACTAACTATCTCCTTGGACAAGCCTTTCGTCAAAGGGTTCGCGATATTCTCCTTAGACCTCACAAAGTCAACAGAAATAACGCCATTCGAGATTTGTTGTTTTAGAGAATTGTGTCTTCTCCGAATATGAATGTATTTTCCATTATAATTGTTATTTTTAGCATCTATTGCAGCTTGACAATTGCAATGTATAGATATAGCTGGCACAGCCTATGCCAGAGAGGAATGTCTTCTAAAAAGCATCTTAACCAAGCGGCTTCCTCTCCTGCTTTATCTAACGCAATAAACTCGGATTCCATAGTGGACCGAGCGATATAGGTCTGTTTGGAACTCTTCCAAGACACTGATCCACATCTTAGAGTGAAAACGTATCCACTCGTAGATTTAGACTCCTTTGAGTATGCTATCCAGTTTGCATTACAATGTCCTTCAAGGACTACAGAGTATCTCTTATAACTCAAAGAAAGTTTAAAGTGTATTTTCGATACCTTAACACTCTAAAAAGTGCATCCCAATGCTCCTATCAAACTGGTTATATTTTATAAGTACAAATTCAATATAATGAGATTGACTAAAACTATATCTATTAGACTCTCTTCTAATTTTCATCCCTAAGATTACATCAGCAGGACCTAAGTCTTTCATGTCAAAGTTCTCATTCAACATGTTCTTAGTGGAATTTAATTACATATATGGTTGTACCAAGTATAATCATATCATCAACATACAAGCATACAATCACACAGGCATCATTGTCAGATTCAGTGTAAACACACTTGTCAGATTCATTTATTTTAAATCCACTAGAGAACATTACATTATCAAATTTTTCATGCCATTGTTTAGGTGCTTGTTTCAAGCCATATGAAGACTTTTTAAGTCTACACAATTTGGTTTCACAACCCTTCACTACAAAGCCCTCAGGTTGGTTCATGTAAATTTCTTCATCTAATTCACCATTTAGAAACGTTGTTTTTACATCCATTTGATGTATCTCTAGATTATGAATAGCAGCGATCATAATTAACATCCTAATGGAAGTAATTCTAGTGACAGGTGAATAAGTGTCAAAGAAATCTACACCTTTTATTTGTTTATAGCCTTTAACTATTAGTCTAGATTTATACTTTTCCACAGTTCCATCTACTTTACGTTTTCTCTTGAAGATCCATTTACAACCTATGGGTTTGCACCCTAGAGGTAAATCTACTATCTCACAAGTTTCATTCTGAATAATAGAATCCATTTCACTAATAGTGGATTCTTTTCACCATGGAGCTTCAGAAGAAGTCATGGCTTCTTTATAGGTCTGTGGATCAGTTTCATCTAAACAGGTTATGAAGTCTGACCCAAAAGATTTTTCTACTCTAAGTCTTTTGCCTCTTCTAGGCTCATGAACAGGTTTATCTTCTTCTACCGGTAAGGTATGGCTAGAATAAGGGACATCCAGGGGATCTACACATATCATGCGAGATTCAGATTTCATTGGAAAAAACATTTTCAAAATTGCAGCATCCCTAGATTCCATAATGGTGTACACACCAATTTTTGAGTTATCAGAACTCACAACCATAACTTATAAGCAGTAGTGTGATCAGGATATCCTATGAAGACACAATCAACTGTTTTGGGTCTTATCTTTGTCTTCTTATGTGGAAGGATAGAACCTTAGCCAAGCACCCCCACATTTTTGAAATATGCAGAAAAATGGTTGTCTACCTTTCTATAATTCATTTGTAGATTTATCTGATCCTTTAATAAGTACTTTGTTCAGGACATAGCAAGCTGAGAGGACGGTCCCCCCCCCCTCCCCCCCACACACCACCACCACCACAAGTAGTCCCGAACTAATTCATGGCTTCATCATCTACTTAAGGGATTATATTTTCACCTCTAGTTTGAACTGAGTTCAAGTCAACTAGGTCTGAGGAATTAATTCTAAGAGTTTTAGAATTTTTCCTGAACATTTTTCTTATAAGACATTTTAGCATATTTTAATTTTATGCATATTTCACCTTTATGTTTACTTTCCAAATTAAATTTGGGAATGCAGCCTATGCTCGCCAGATTGATCATTGAATAACATGACCAAGTCTGCCATGTCAAGCACAAACATAAAAGGAATCAATTTTATTTATTTAAATTGAAATTAAATTTTGTAAACACCCTTTGTCTTATAGCTCTTTCCTACATTGTCTTTACAATGAGTTACACTATATTTTTTTTATTTTTTTTTCAGATTCATAAAACTCTTATCATCTAATATACCACAAGATAGAAGAATTTTACAGATGTCTGGAACATGAAAACTTCATTCAATGTGAGAGTTTTACCAAAAGTGAGCTTCATCCCAACTTTTGCAATTTTCCCGCAACCTGTGCTGCGGACGAGTTACCCATATAGAGCATTTCTCTTTCCCCTACCTTCTGATAGAAGGTGAACACATCTTTGTTTCCGGGGATATGCTTGGTAGCACCAGAGTCTACCCACCAGTCTCTCACATTGGTTACCAATTTTGACTTCAGACACTGTACCAAAAAAAACTTGTTCTTTTATTTTTCATAACAATTTAGCATTATTTTATTTTATTTCTCTACAATTAAAATCCTTACGATTTCTAAAAAATATTGCCTAATTATAATATGAGCATGATAATAACGTTTTATTATGTGTCTTGATTTTAGTGCATCTCAACGTTTCATGAAACGTGACCTACGGTTGTTAAATTGAATGTATTAACCGTTTTTTAATAATTTCAAGACAGCATGCATACGATTCATATATTGAAATATATTATGATTATAATTAAGAAATCATACCTGTATATTATGATTCGTCCATATTAAATTTCTGTTGCTTCCTTTAGAACGACCAAGAAAACTGCCTTCGAAAAATTTCGCAATTTAACGATAAAAAAACACTGCCTCTGAAAATTCCGCAATTTAACGATCAAGAAAACTGCCTCCGAAAATTCCACACTTATTTTAGCAGAACGCTAAGAAATTAAATTCAAAGACCAAAAAAACAGAACATCATTTCATCTTTTATAGAATTCCACGGCTACTCCACTAATTCTTCTTCCTCGCGAATTCAACACCATAACAGAATTCATTACGGGTAAATTTAGACAAAAGATTTGGTTTACCAACTCCTGAATCACCAATAGATAATCAATCTTGTCTTCAAAAATTTGCCATTAATTAGAATATAAATGCCGAATTTACACTTCAAAATTTTTAATCCATTAAAAGCGTTAACTTTTATTTGCAAATATTACAACATTTGCTTTTAACCCATTAATTTTCCATGTCATGAATTAAGTTTCATTTGCAAACTTTAATTTTCTGTCTTCTTACGTTTCATTAGTTAAGTTCATTTTCTCCATGTCAGTGAAACTCTCGCCCAAACCCTTGCCATTAATTAGAGCAATTTCTTAAGACTCCCATTACACGTTGCAAAATTCCAGCCATAAATACCAACTTATCATAAGTTTCGTGCACAATGAATCCGTTGGATCAGCAATTTTCCCACAAACATTAAACACCAACAGTGAAACCAATGCGTCTGGACTAGGTGGTATACATTGACCTCTCTTCCTATCAGCCCCTTTTTCCACTAAGCAATCTCTAGAGAAATTGATTTCTCTGCAACTATAACTGGATTGTAATAATTGGTTTTCATTGATTTCTCCAATCCACTAATTGGCTGTAACACCAAAAAAAAAAATCACGGGCTGCATGCATTACTCATCATCTTCCAATTACTGCCATGTTCTCCTATTAAGCCCAAGTAGCTTAATCGTTATTGTTTTTGTAACTGATCCCGTAATTGAGGTCATTAAATAAATTCATTTTATTATAAAATTACTTCTCATTCCACATGATAATCTTGTAATTCATTTATTCTTGTAATTAATTTCTCATTTTCATCATCCATTTCCCAAGAAGAACTCAAATCAGTATCCATTGAAACAGAATGAACAAAATTAAAAAATATCGAGGTAAGATTGTTGGATAAGATCCTGTAACAGAGAACAAACCAAACGGAAGCTTGAAGATAGTTAAGGGTTAAAAGAAACAACATCAGACTTCATACAAACACACACACAGGAAGATGGAGTCGCATGTTCAACAGACTGCCCTTAACTCGATATTTGTCGGGTACACCTCTAGAAAGAGTGTTGCTATACCACTAGTGAGGACAAATCGAATCCAGGATAAAACCACCTGATACCAACCCAGGTAGCAAAAACTCATTGACCCGTTGCGAACTTAACAACAGAATAAGAAAGAAAATTTTTATCTACGTGCTCAAAACAAAGCAGGAAGAGGGGAAAAGACGACAGGATAGTAGCTGCGTCTGGGGTAAGGAAAATGAAATCCTTTTTCTGCTTTTATAGAAAAATTTGAGAGAGGAGAATTAAATTGTATTTATGAAAAAAACTTTTTTATTTAATTCAAATAAATTCTCATAAATAATGAAACAGTTTTTAATATGAATAAATTCCCATAAATAATAAAACGGTAAAATATTTATTATAGGAATTTAAAATAAAATACCATTAAGTCTTGATAGGCACACATTGGCACATGCTGCGCACACGTCGAGCTCACGCCGTGTACTCGATGGGCACACGCCATCTCACCCAAAATCACACGCAAGCCAGCGGCTCGTGTGCACGGTAAAATATTTATTATAAGAATTTAAAATAAAAAACCATTAAGTCTTGATAGGCACACGCTGGCACATGCTGCGCACACGTCGAGCTCACGCCGTGTACTCGACCGGCACACGCCATCTCACGCAAAATCACACGCAAGCATACGCAAGCCATCGGCTCGCGTGCTTCGGTGCGAAGCACCACATATGTGTGAGTTTTCCCACTAGCCCATTTCCTTAGTCCATATCCAATACACAATTTCTTTCCCTTGGGTGCAACCTTTGTGGTAATATGGATAGACTTCATCCTTGGTTTGTCCAATGTGGGACTAACCAAAGGTTTCTCATTCACTAAAAAGTGAAAAGATAGATTTATTATTTTCACCCACATAATGACTAGCGACCCTTTAATTTCAGGATCAATTCCCATCAAGACAAAATATTAACAAATCATTTTTTAACTCTAACGGATCAACTTCTGAACCACATGAAAGACAACTAGTATTTTAGTGTTGGGAAAATCTAGATATTCTTTCCTTGGTTGGAAAACAGTTGTGCATGCATTTCCACATGAAATGGTGTATCCTAGTGGATATTTGCATTTCCAGAATATTTTCCAAGCAATATGATAATTATCGGATTGCTAGGTAAACTCTCATAAAAAATAACCATATATGCAGATTTTTTTGAAAAAAGTCAATTAAAAACAGGTTCACGTACCAGCAGAACAAAAAATCTCTAACACGGACGTGTCTAAAATGGTCATATGTCTACGCCACGTCACATGCATATCACTATATCCACGTCAACTGACAAGTTGTGATCGGCCATACTACCTTGTTCAGAACTGTTCTAACTTGTAAATTCTAAATACCTCGTTACAAACGTTAAAAATTTAAAAAATCGCCAGAGTATTTCCCACGGAATTTTTCTCCGTCCGTCTAAAATGAAATTTAAAAAGCTCAATTGAACTTAAATTTTTAATCATCATTGGTCAAATGCTTGAGTTATGCTACACCAAACAAATGAAAACACAATGTGACACATTTATGACACGTGTCAAATACCTACTCGTACATTTACAAGTACAATAACTTCCAACTAATAATATCTCGCCACGTAACAAGTCACACTATCTTCTTCTATGACCAAATTTGGTTCCCCTCGTTCATACACGACGGATACAGAAAACTCGATCAAAATTTTAAGCAAAATGCACCTCCTCGAGATCACAGGTTAACGATTTGTTTCAATCTTAACGGTCATAAAGACACGACTAGTTTAAAATCTTGAGCTGATCTGTAATAAGCTTATGTTATTCTGTCACGATCTCCGAAGACTTTCTTCAAAAAACCGACCCATCTTATAAAAACGATCTTCAGATAACAGAAAAACCAGATCAGTGAACTTAAACCCTAGAAGAAAATCTCAGAGACTAGAAATGGTAAAAGCTACCAGATTTCTTCTGTTTCTGACAATCTCAGCTCTACTAATCTTTAACGTTGTTTCTTCAGAAACTAAAGAAACAGAAAAAGAGGAAGATCTAGATGAAGATCTCAAATTCTTACTAGAAACTGAAGATGATAAATCAGCATCTCATGGTGGCCATGATCATCATGATGGTCATGATCATGGTGAATCAACTGGTGATGAAGGAGAAGGTGATTTTGAGAATTATGATGATTTTGAAGATTCAGTAGATCCTGATGCTGCTACAGATGAAGACCCATTTAAATTAGATATTGATGAGAAAGATGTTGTGGTATTGAAACAAGGGAATTTTAGTGAGTTTATTGAGAAGAATAAGTATGTAATGGTGGAGTTTTATGCACCATGGTGTGGACATTGTCAATCACTTGCACCTGAGTATGCAACTGCTGCTACTGAATTGAAAGATGAAGGAGTTGTTCTTGCTAAAGTTGATGCTACTGAAGAGAATGAATTGGCTCAGAAATATAATGTTGAGGGATTTCCTACTGTCTTTTTCTTTATTGATGGTGTTCATAAGTCTTATCCTGGTCAACGTACTAAGTAAGTATATCCAATCTTATGCAAATTACATTCAAATTTTATGTTTTTGATTTCATTTTTACTGTTTTATGCGTTAATATAACTAGAATTAGCAGTTTGTGGGGAGAGATTTTTGCAGATTTGTGAATTAGATTTCAAGATAGATTATTATTGAAATTACATCTGAATTTTATCTGCAAACAAATATTGAATTATATTATGAAATTGTACAGAGAGGGTATTGTGTCATGGATCAAGAAGAAAACAGGACCAGGAGTTAAAAATGTTACCACAGTTGAGGAGGCTGAGACTATTTTGGGTGCAGAGGAGAAACTTGTCTTGGGTTTCTTCGATTCTTTGGTGGTAAGTAAATTCTTGTTCCATATGTTTCTAGACTTGCACGCATAGGGTCTTTTAGCTTGTAGAAACTGAAAAAGCTTGATTGGATCTAAAATGGTCTAATTTGATTAACCAAAGATGGTAATCATCTTATTCCTTGTTTAATATTTTATTGTCAAGAAAATTGCTTTCTTTTGAAATAGGACTATGCTTTTTGATCTGAGATGAGATGTATGTCATATTGATGTTCTATAGAACCGATCCCATATTTGGTTTTCTTGAGGCATGAAAAGTCATTGAAATAATCCAAATTCCTTTAGGCAAATAATGATTTCCTGTTTGGTTCTGTGGTAATGAAACTTGTCGCTTGTTATTGTTATTTTGGTGTATTTTCGATCATTTTGGTCAGCTTTAAAGATGAAACCTTTCAGAATATGAAATTCTGAGGCTTGTTTGAAAGTGGACAACCATGTATGTTTGGGTTGACCTTCGATCATGAACTCTATCTGTTGTTCGATCGTCTTTTATGAGTTGATATTTTAAACTGATAAGCTAGTAGTAGAGTTTCTGTCTTGGAGATTGTATAGTAATTAGGTCCTAAGACATGTTTTCCTTGTTATAACCCTATTCATACTCTTTCAGCCATCGTACAGTTAATTTGATTTCTTTTCAACTTTGCAGGGTTCTGACAGCAATGAGCTTTCTTCTGCATCAAAACTTGAAGATGACGTCAACTTCTACCAAACAAACAATCCTGATGTAGCAAAAGTATTCCACATTGATCCCAAGGCCAAGCGCCCTGCTTTGGTCATGCTGAAGAAGGAGGCTGAGAAACTAAGCAATTACAGTTAGTTCTCTTACTTTCTTGTTTCTCTGAATGCAGCTTATTGCTTTAATTATTATATTGAACAACATCAGTTAACTCTGTTACGGTTTCCTCTTTGTAGATGGCAAGTTCACAACAGCCGCGATATCCGAATTTGTTTTTGAAAACAAACTTCCACTTGTGAACAATTTTACTAGGGAAACTGCTCCCATGATTTTTGAGAATCCAATTAAGAATCAGGTAATGACAGTACTTACGAATGTGTCATTATAGTGGTTGTTCTAACATTATTTTCTCCCATTTGAGGGATTAACCTTTTTATTGACTTGAATGTGACTTCAATTTCTGTATTCAGGTTTTGCTCTTTGCTGCTTCAAAAGATGCAGATAAGTATCTTCCAGCACTTCAGGAAGCAGCAAAACTTTTCAAGGGAAAGGTAGCTTCAATATTTGTATCTTTTCCCTTCCATAGTAGGTCCAGATTAGATCACCTTACCTGTGTATTAAATTATGGTTTGTCTTTGTTGTTTTTTTTGCAGCTTATATTTGTATATGTGGAGATGGACAACGAAGATGTTGGTAAACCAGTTTCAGATTATTTCGGCGTCTCTGGAGATGGTCCCAAAGTAATTTTTCCATTTTCTTAATATGTTTCATAGTTTCAGTCTACTAGTTCATTGAGTTGGCAAGTCAAGGTGTTGGAAAGTTAACTCTAGTGGTATCAATGGTTTTCAGGTTCTTGCATACACTGGAAACGAAGATGGAAAGAAGTTTTTCCTTGACGGTGAAGTTACCCTAGCCAGCATTAAGGTCAGAAGTGATTCACTTCCCTTCTTTCATTGTATTTTTATATGTCCAATATTATTTTAATAATAAAATAAGCAAAATTTAATCTTGTCTCATCAAATCCATAACGTAACTGATTTTGTAGACTCAATATTAACAATTTCATGTATATATCTATTATTCGTCTCTCAGGCATTCGGGGAGGATTTCCTTGCAGACAAGCTTAAGCCTTTCTTTAAATCTGATCCAATTCCTGAAACAGTAAGTTTGGTACTTTTTGTTTTTGACCAACTCTCCAACTCATATATCTGATCTGAGTTCACTTATCTATTTGAATCGTGACAGAACGATGGGGATGTAAAAATTGTGGTTGGAGATAACTTTGATGCCGTGGTGCTGGATGAGTCAAAGGATGTTCTTCTTGAGGTTTGTACTCAGCATCCATAGACCCGATATCTTAGGACCATGTAGTAGTCTTTTGCTATCTTGACTGTGATGTGATGTATACTTTTGAATCAGATTTATGCACCATGGTGTGGTCACTGCCAGACTCTGGAGCCCATTTACAACAAGCTAGCAAAGCATCTTCGTGGTATTGATTCGCTAGTCGTAGCGAAAATGGATGGTACTACCAATGAGCACCCTAGGGCCAAGGTTTGCTTCTGGAGTTGTCATTATTCATTATAAAGTTCTCTTATCTCTAAGTTAGTAATTCAACTAAAGTTTAGGCATGCTAGACAGCTACAAGAGCAATTTTGATTGTTTATTTTGCTCCCCAAGATTTGGAGTATAGAAGAGATGTAGAAATTTTGTCTAACTCGCTACCTATTTCTTTGCAGTCTGATGGTTTCCCCACTATTCTCTTCTTCCCTGCTGGAAACAAGAGCTTTGATCCTGTAAGTGAATTCTTTTTACTTTTTAGGTCTTTAATGTTGCCTAAATTCTTACTGAGTGTTAAATTTTGAGCTTGCCTTTTTATAATTGTTTTTTTTCTTCTTTCTGTTTTTGGGATTTGGGCAGCTTACCGTCGAGGTTGATAGAACTGTCGTAGCATTCTACAAGTATATTAAGAAACATGCTTCCATTCCTTTCAAGCTACAGAAACCTGAAGGCGTCTCAGCTGCATCTAAGACTGCTGAGAGCAGCACCAAGGATGTGAAAGATGAGTTGTAAGGGTTGTAGTGAGGGTACCAGAATCATGACATGAACTAAGTTATTGACACAAAAAATTTGATTGCAAAGTTTTAGTGTGTACACTAATATATCTGTCTTTTCTGCTAAAAGGGTTTAAGATGTATGCTGATAAATGTGCTTTTAGTTTATCAGATCAGCAGTATAGAGTTAGGCCGAGTCTGTTTTTCAGGAAGAGCGAAAAGAGTAAGTGTAAGTAGACAGAAGAAGAAAAACATATACGCAATAGTTCATGGTTTTTCACTTTTGAATTCTTTACTTGTTTTTGAGCTTTTAGAACTTTCAAGAAAAAGTTGCAATAAAATATGGAATTTCTTCTTTTATTGATAGAGGTAATGTAATTCTGTTTCGGTCTACTTGGTTGTAACCCAACTGCGGAGAAATGGGAACATTAATCAGTCCCTCATATTATAATGGCCCTATCGAAATCTAAAGCCCAATAGTGTTAGGGGGGAACGTTAGATCATTTTGCAGCAGCCAGTTAGCAGCCTTTTATCATGTTAGAGAATGCCGCTGTTGCCTTGTTGGCGTGAATCGGCTATCTTCGTTTCAAAAAAAAAAAGATAGGCTTATTGTTGGCGTGAATCGCTATCTTCGTTTTAGAAAGAAAGATAGGCTTATTTCATGTATCAATTGTACATGGAAATAAACACATCTTTATGAAACGGAGAGGGTAACTTACTTGTATTTGTTTTGCCAAACCTAATCGTCAAACTTTTCAATATTTCGTATGTACAATTTACACATGGAAATAAACCCACCTTTATGAAACAGAGAGTAACTTACTTGGAGTTGTTTTGCCAAACCTAATTGTCAAACTTCTCAATATTTCGTATGGAGATGATTGATGTAAATAATGTTTTTAAATTAGGGTGTTCTTCTGTATATCTCTAGAAACACTAATAAAACTCCATATTAGTTAAAATAGTAATTAAAATTCAGTTAATTGATTATTCTTTTTTTAAAGTTAATTTTTCTTATACATCTACCTCTTGCTGGATAATCGTGAGAATATCATTAACCATAAAAAGAAAAATCTCCCTAGATATCGTGGGAATTTCATTAAAAGATTTTGTTAATATTCTTCCACAAATCATCTGGCAGCGATATCAATGATTTCCTCGCTTTACTAATACATTTTCCTCGTTCCTCATAGTTAGTGGATTAACGTGTCCATTCTCATTAGCCCTGGAATTAATGGAGAAAAGTAGTACCACTATATCATCACAGTTACTACCACTCTATTATATAGTCAAAGCTCATGTTCTCGCTGTACACACTAAACAATCAAATACTATGTATATTTTCTGCATCGTCAATCTATAGGTCTTTAGAATTTTCCACACAGGAAATCATATTGTTGATTCATAGGGATGACTACAAGGGATGAATTCCTGAAGGAATGTGAATCATTAGGTGATGCATCTTACGGTTAATTCAAAAATCTTTTAACAAAACTTGATGATCCAAACTGAAGCTCGTAATTTTCATAGTTATTTCAAATCATCTAAAGAATCATCAGATCTTTGTTTTGATAAATATGATTTCTGTCTTCATGAGATTCTGATTGATGATCGTTTTTGCTGTTTTCTGTTTGATTTTGAGTGTTTTTTGTTTTGTGTTGTTCAGAGAATCGGAAAACAAAAAATTAGGAATCTGCTCAGGAGAAGATGGGTCGTTAATGATGGGGGTGTACAAGTTAGGCAGATTTAATGGGGTAGAAAGATAAATTCTATATGTATGAAATAAAGGGGTACCGTTAGTGTTCATGGGTTCCCTTAAATTATTAGGTTATAATTACCTAATCCTCGTGAATCACTCATTTGTACCATCAGTCAATATGCTCATAAAATTGCGAATGACGACCTGACACTCTATACCACAACAACCTTTGGCTTTATGGAGGAATATTCCCGTTGCTTAGGTGTCTGCCTGGCTAGTCGTGGTACCACCGTTTCTTGTATGTTGCAGTATAAAGTATACCTTAAAAAAGAATTAGGATTAATCTAAGTTCCCGGGACGATCTAGATTTATTTTTAAGAACCCTTAATTAGTAAATATTTTTATAAATTAAGGGATATTTAAAAAAGATAAAAGAATATGATGAAGTAATTTGAAGAACCTTTATCCAAATAAAATTTGTGATGATTAAAATATCTTTGAGAATCCCTATATATTATTAAAATTAAATTTAGATTTGATTCTTCTTTATCTTATTAAATATTAGTTTTAGAAGAAGAAGGAAAATTTATCAGATTTGAATGAACTTGAATGATATGAGAGATTCTTCTTTATCTTTTTATTTTTTTGTCAATGTCGATTGTACAACCGGTATTTTCTTGAATAAAAAGCGATACCGCTGTGGTTTTTCTTTTTTTTTTATCAATGTCGATAGTACAGCCAACATTGCCTTGAATATAAAGCAATCAATGCCAGCTGTGTATTAAGACATGACGGAATTTCAAAAGTTAAATTCTTTCTCAAATACCGGCCTTCCTTTATAATATAACCAATGCCGACTACAAAAGTTGGTATTACACTCATAATCTAACCAATGCCGGCTGCAACACAAAACCCCCATTTTTGCCCTATTTTTAATTTAAAACCTAAAACAATGTTTCATTTTAGGTATTTTTATACAAGGAATTAATCATCGAAGAAATTTTAAGAATCGTCAATGAAATGACAATGAATCGAAGAACTTATGGAAGAAGAGGAAAAGAGGAGGAGAAGAAAAAGGATACAGTGGTGAAAATAACAATGAAGAAGATACTTTTATTTATTTGTTTATTAGGATAAGGACAATATAAATATTTTTTTATTAGGAAAAATATTCCTTTAGTCAAAATTAAGTTCCATATAATTGTGAGTATCCCTTAATTTATGGGAGTATTCCCCTATTATTTTATTTTTTTAACTTTATCAAGTAAAATAATAATAAAAAAAATGAAGTAAAAAACGATTTACTCAAACCATTTGCTACAGTAAGAGATTTATTATACTATTATATAAAACTAACGCATCTTTTCTAAATTTTATGTATTTAATGTGTAAGGAGATCCAAATTAAAGTGTACTCAATTGAGCCATCAGCCATGAGATGAACCCATGTATAGGAACCATTTGGTCCATGTCTCACAGAATCACACATAGTATGACAAAATATTTACATGGACTAAGAATGACTCGACTCGAGTCGGAATGTATGAGCCAGCACCTGGCTACAACACTCTGCCTGATAATATTGCAGTCCAAGCATAATCTGATCCCAAACTTCTTGCACTAAGAAAACTAATAGTGCAGATCGGTACAGATACCGGTTCCAAAAGTTAAAACCGAGCTGAACCGTCCGGTGTACAACCCGACTCCCATATACAGAATGTGCGATGAATTAAATCCAGGTTGTAGTTGACCGTCGACAGATGATGACAAAAATAATGTAAACATACAAAAATCTGTAATCTTTTGCGGCAAGCACTAACTCTTCTTCTCATTAGCTAGAAATTCCATTTAGAAATTGAAAAAAAAAGGAAAGAAAATTAAAAATACACATATGTGATCCAATCCAGTAACGCCATTAATTCACGTGAGAATTTAAGAAGCAGAGACAGTCACAATTTGAGCAGTAGGAATAGGATAGGGATTAGGGAAGAAAGACAAGGCGTTGAACGGAAAAATAACGGTCACATTCACAACGACTACAAATTAACGGCCGGCAAAAATAAAAACGTTCTTGTGGAGGAGCGTTTCAACAAAACGCTACAATATGTGAACGTCTTAAACTAAAACGTTTGTGTGGTGGAGCGTTTCAACAAAACGCTACAATATGTGCACGTCTTAAACTAACGTTTGTGTGGTGGAGCGTTTCGTTCTTGAACGCTCTTGTGGAGGAGCGTTTCAATCTTAAACGCTATTGTGGAGCAGCGTGAGTGTTTCAACGTCTTCGCGTTGCAGCGTTTTGGCAATTAACGCTCTGGCAGAGGAACGTTCATCCCACACGCTCTTCTAGCTTGCCGTTTGTTTAAATTATGCTGTTTTAGTATCACGTTTCAAAAACGCTACTCTAAATAAACGTTTTGATAGACGTTTTTCAGTAATGACGTTTGTGTTTATAAACGTCCTCGTACAATGGCGTTTTTCCAAAACGCTGTCTTACATTGGCGTCAGACTATATCTGTTTTGGTCCAGTTTCTCGACTAAACCTGATCGAATACTGTTCAATTTTTGGACCAAATACCACATTTAGTCGTCCGTTGCGGCTCACAAAATCGGACCAAAGAGCATTCCTGGTCTTTGCTCTTTGGTCTGGTCGACCGCTGCAGTTGCTCTAAGAGCTGAAGAATAGTTTGGATCCGGCTGAACAACCATAAACCACAGGTAAAACCTGGACTCATTTTGGACTATTATTTTTGGTATATGTTTATAGCCTTTTTGGATACCAAAAGCAGAAGTACTTCTGCTTCTCTAGAAGAAAAAGTTTAAAGCAAAATGTTTTTATTTCACAAAAGTTAATTTTTTTGTTTCTGGTTATTCTTAAGTTATATGCCCAAATTAATTTTTGATTTTTTTGTTTTTAAAAGTAAAATATAATTTCTGGAACGACATCCAAACAGGCTATTAATGTTACCGAGAACCAAAACCAAAAAAGAAAACAATGTACACTCCACTTGTAGTATGAACACAAAACGAGAAAAATGTGTTGGAAGTATATATGCCCAGTGACTAATTGTAATAACTTAAAATTAGAAGTTCAATTTCAGATCACGGCTACTTGGGTACCAAATTTCACAAAGGTTACCAAATCCATAAAAACAAAACAGTTTTTAACATTGAACCCATTGGATTGATAATCCATCGTGGATATGCAGCAGCGATGTAAATTCATAGGCACACTTGATTATATTCATATATCGTTCACTTTTGGTCAGTGATGGAGCCATATTGGGCCTAATGGGACAGTTATCCCCATATGATTTATAAAATAAAAAGTTACACTTATATGTGCATTTTTAATGGATTTTATGTGTACTAATTTAGTTTTTAAAATTCGGCATAAAAATTTAAATCTTATTTGTTAGTTGTTTTTTTTTTTGCTGAATCACATATTTTTATTGATTAGAAAACTCTAAGATTACAAAAATTCAGCTACAAAAAAAATTCAATAAGAAAAATTGAACAGAAAGGAATGTAAATTATACTATATGAGGTTTAGAAGTTTCCTGTCATCTATTTCTCCTTTTAATATTGAAGAAAGACAGAATGAGTGAATCATAATTCTGAGTCCAGCTTTTACTCTTCATTCTATATCCACCATAATAGACCAATTGTAAGATTCTGTTCTTGAACTTAGAGAAGCAAGGTTGAAAATTATCAAACAGAAATCTTTTCTTCTGAAACCATAATTCCCTCATGGTGGCACAAGCTGCAGTCAACCAAATATCCTTAATCAAGGGACTCTTTTGACTAGCAGCATTCAAAATATCATCAAAAAAATTTGGTTTATCAAATTCAAAGATATTGACCAGCCAGTTCCAAATTTCTTCACTAAAGCTGCAGGACCATAAAAGATGATTCATGCTATATTGATAATTCTTGCATATGCAACATCTAGAAACCATTTCAAACCCCTTGTTGACGATTGAGATATCATCCACATAAATCACTTGTTGAATTTTCCATATGTTGCTAGCAATTCCAGGATGCAGAAAAGGCTTCCATATCTGAGAAGGCCAATGAATGACTGGTTTTCTTGTTCTGAGCTTGTCAATAGCACCAGCTGTTGTAAACTTACCATTCAAATATCCATTCCAAATGATGAAGTCCTGACCACCATTAACTATTGGAAGATTAGCAGGAAGTAGAGGTACCAATTCGCTAGGTAATAGCCAATTACCATTATGCAAAAAATCTTTCACTTTCAAATTCAGATTGGATCTCACAAAGTCAGTAAATTCTATAACATCAATTAAAGGAGTATCTCCAACCCAAGTGTCAAACCACACATATACTGAATCTCCATTGCCAATGCACCATCTAATATCATTCTTGATCTCAGACCAAGCCCACTTTAAACCAGGCCAGACTGAAGACAATCTCCATTTTGTACTCCATTGTCCAAATTTATCTTTGTATTGAACAACAAAAAACCTTGACCAATCCTCATATGAATTTATAATTTTCCACATCAGTTTCATCAACAATGCCTTGTTTATCCCCTCCATTCTTCTTAGACCCAAACCACCTTCATTAAAGGGAGTGCATAATTTTTTCCAGATAATGTAACAATTTTTTTTAACCTTACTGTCTCCAGACCACATAAAGTTTCTAATAATTCTTTCACATTCCTCAATCACAGATTTGGGCCATTTATAAATTGTCATATTGTAGATTGGTATGTTGTATAACACAAATTTAATTAACACTAGTCTATCATGAAAAGAAAGCAATTTACCTTTCCATGTAGCTAATCTCGTTTGCAACATTTCCACCATGGGCTACACAAAAGAAGATCTCACCCTTCCTGGCATGAGTATTACACCAAGGTACTTATCTGGAAATGAGGTTAACTCCATTTGAAAAAATTCAGAAATTTGTGATTTTCTAGATGGAGAAGTGCCTTCAACAAAGCATTTGCTTCTAGATTTATTAATCATCTGACCTGAACTATGCTGGTGGTCATCAAGAAATTGTTGTAGATGTTGAAGACCTTTTTCAGCTCCACTACAGAAAATGAAGACATCATCAGCAAAGAGGAGATGTGTAGGATATATACTATTTTTGTTAACCATAGGATGAATTTTCTTTGTTTCCACCAGATGTAGTAAACTATACTTAAGACATCTTCCATTAATACAAATAAAACATGGGACAATGGATAATCCTGTTTTAAACCTCTTCCCATTGAAAAGAAACCATTTGGCCCACCATTAACCATAACAGAAAGTTTTGCAGATTTTAAATGAAATTTTATTCATTCAAACCAAGATGAAGAAAAACCAAAATTTTGAAGCACCATGAAAAGAAATTTTCAACTTACTGATTCATAAGCTTGAGATATATCTAGTTTCAAACCAACATTTCCCCCTCTTATCTTCTTCATCATTTCATTCACAAGCTCAGAAGCAAGAACAACTTGTTCATGGATACTTCTTCCTTGAATATAAGTAACCTGTTGAGGAGAAACTAACTTACACGTTAGACTTCCCATCTTAGTTGTAATAATTTTAGTAAAAAATCTTTAAAAAAAAATTGTTTAACCCAACAGGTATGAACTTATTAGTTCTCTTAGCACCCTGCATTTTAGGAAGAAGAACTAGAAAATTTGAGTTAAGGCCTTTTGGAATAAATCTTCTTCTCCAGCAGAATTGTATGGCATTTATTAGATTAGATTTGATGATACTCCAACATGTTTTATAAAGTACCAGAAAAGCTGACAGGGCCAGGAGCACAGTCTGCATCCATATCAAAAATAGTATTTCTGATTTCATCTTCATTAGGAATACCATCAAGCATTACTTGATCCTCATCTGTTATGAGACTAGGAATAACATCAATAAGAAAAGAAACCATATTAACCTCTTGGTGTTGAAACTTTTTTTCAAAGAAATGAACCAATGTCTCAGCAATTTGTGGTTGGTCAGCAATCACAGAACCATTTTCTTCCTATAATTCATAAATAAGATTTCTTGTTTGTCTAACTTTCAGTGTAGAATGAAAAAAATTGGTATTAGCAGAACATTCTTTTTCCCATTTGATTCTTGATTTTTGCTTCAGCATATTATGATATTGCACTTCCCTACCATTGTAGACATTTTGAGCTTCTACAAACTCATTCAAAATACTTTCGTTATGAGGATCATAATCAGATAAAATCATTAAATTCTTAACATGCTCTGTAACTTCTTGAATCTCAACTTGAACATTACCAAGCACTCTCCAGTTTCATTCTTCCAAAAAGACTTTTAATCTTATTAATTTTTGCAAAAATATAAAAGCAGGATTACCATTGATGGGCTGACACCAATTGTGTTCAACAGCAGACTAAAATTCAGGATGTTCTATCCACATTTTTTGAAACCTATGAGGGGTATTTTTTTGGTTTAGGAATATTAACACTACCACCAAAAAGGGGAGAGTGGTCTGAAGCATTTCTGATGCCTACCTTGTAACCTCAATCACCATATAAATGTAACCATTCCAAATTGAAAAAAGCTCTGTCATGATTGCATAACATTCTGTTACTACCATGTTGACAGTTAAATCAAGAATAATCTAAACCACTCTTGGGAGCTTGAATCAATTCACAACTGTCCATGCATTCACTGAAATCTAGCATGGATCTTCTTAAAGGTAATCTACCACCTACTTTTTCATCAGAAGATATAATAGCATTGAAATCTCCTAAGGCAAGCCAAGGTTTATTAAGATCACTAATGACCTTCATTTCTTACCATAAGTATCTTCTTTGAATCATTTTAACATGAGCATGAATACCAGATATTAACACACCACCAACTTCTAAAATTATCATTTGACTAGAAATAGAAACAATAACAATTGATTTATTCCAAAACAGCCATGTATTCCCTTTATTACTAGAAGAAGAATTATGAATAGCCATGCATTGCATACCAGGCAAATTCAATTTATTGCAAAAAGAAGGAGAACAAAAAACTTTGGGTTCAGCAATCCAAACTAAAGTAGGATTGAAATTATTAACTAAAGATTTTAGATTATCTTGGTCCCTAGCTCTCCTAAGACCCCTTATGTTCCAAAATAAGACTTTCATTTTTTTGAATTGGAGAACCCTTGAACCTCCTTTTCCAATATTTTTTCGAAAATTATACATCATAATAATTGGACTTTGTTGTTTACCTGCCTTTTCATACTGTGGTTATTTTCCAGAAGTATCCTTATTAACAATATCATGTGAAGATGATTTTGGTTGCTTGACTACTGATGACCAAGGAGTAACCTTAAGAATTTGATCTGAAACTGTACCTGTTTCACCATCAACAAATTTAACTACACTATTCTCAATTTCAGTAGACTCATTCATTTGCTTTGGAGGTACTACTTCCATTATAATTTCCTTATTAATGTTGCAATCAGAAAATGACTCACCCTCCTCAGTTCCATTACTCAAAGAATGAATTTACTACCAATAGGAGTAGACACAATATCATTTTCCTTATATATACTAGGGATTACAATTGTGTCCACAATTGAATCTGAATCAAGACCATAAGTATCAAAGGGAATGATATGACTCTTTTTTGATTGAGAATTACCACTTCCAAATAACTTCACCTCATCAATTTTATTATCCTTCTTTGCATGACATTCAGTTACCAAATGCCCAATAATCTTACAGTGATTACAAAATTTAGGATATTTTGGGATATCAATTCTTTGCCCAAACCTTCCAAACTTTGTATTAGTCCAAATCTTATTAGGAACTTGTGTTGCAAAATCCACCTCAACTAGAATATTTGCATAATATCCATATTCATAATTTAGAGTTGCTTCATCAACCTTGATAGGATGATCTATTTCCTTACAATTTTTTTTAAAAAAAAATCTCCTGCCAAAATACCAACCCCAAACCAGAAAATCTAACCCATACCATTGCTTTTGAACTTCTCTGATTACCTGGACAAAAATTATATTCCCAATTTCTTACTCTCAGACATTAATTAATTACTTCCCATGAACCAGATTTGATATATTTCTTATCAATTTCATTATCCAATCGAATAGTGTAAAAACCTTTTCCAAGAGGGATCAATTGACAACCTCCTACAAGTTGCCATTGATTTCTCAATATTACAGCAGCATCAATAAATTTGAGTTTCTGTAGATCCAATCTACCAATTAAAGAAAATTTCCAATAATCCAAACCTTCATCTACCAAATTATCAGGAAGAAACAAGGATGTAACTCTTTTTTCATTTTCAGAATTAAAATTAAGATCTACCGATGTAGATCCCCCACTTGATTAACCAGATATTGTATTCGAATTCATTAAAACGAACTAGAACAACTTCACCGAACGCCAGTCATTGAAGAAAAAAGAAATCGCAGAAAAAATTCACCTGAAATTAATGCATATCTTGAAAAAATGTTTACTTTGACTTTAGTCAACGTCGCCAGAAAATCGATTTGCTCTGGCTTGACTTTAGTAGTTTTCCTCGCTAAAGTCAACATAATTTAAACAACAATTTGTTAGTATGAATATGTATTTTAAACATAATTTAATCAACAATTTAAAGGCGGGTTAATCCTTTTTCTTCTCTTTTTTTTAGATGTATTAATCAAACTAAATGGGATCAGGTTGGACGAATCTTTTCCGATAAAAAGAAAATAACTCTTTGTTTAGTGCAACCGTCTTAAGTTTTAAAATGGGTCCATTAGTTTCCTGTTTCTACATAGCAATTCGGGGTATGATAATTCTTAAACGACAAACGTACGAATATTATTCGTTTTGGCGGAGTGTAAATCTGGTCAACTATTCGGTCAACGATGTGTTTCGTGAATAATTCGAAACGAAATATGTACGTGTATAATTCGTTTTAGATATATGAATTCGGCACATATTAACATGTAAAAAATTATTTTTAATATAATCTCGCCTTAGGTACTATGATATTATGATTTAAATAAACTATGCACATGATACATACAATATAATCAACAACAACATATACGTTAGTGGTATAGGGATCAAATTGGTATACGTAATATTTTAAAAGTTAAAAATATGACAGAGAATGGTAATTTGGTGATGACGTGGCAAAGTACTATATGGTCCATATAGTTCGATAATTCGTATATACACATACAATTCGTTTTAGGCTGGAAATTTGTAAAACTAAGTCGGGATTCCAAACATATGGATGATACAAACGGATTCACGATTATACGAATATAATTCGAGAATTTACTAAGCTACTGTATAGAGGAAGATTTGAGTAGAGCAGTAAAACACAAATTGGACACTTATTAAAATTTATGACCTTCTTGTATATACTTCTTCAGTAGTTCATACATACTCCCTCCATCCCCTATATAAAGGCGGAGTTTTTGGTTTTTCTAGTCTGATTAGATAGGCGGAACTCCAATTTCAATATATTTTTTTCTATTATATGACCTTATTTATTGTACATGGACAATTATACTATGAATGAGACAATGGTTAAAACAAAAAAATAGATGGATATTTAAAAAATCAAAATAATTTCTTAATCTAAAAGATTTTCCAAATTCCGTTTTTATATAAGGGACTGATAGAGTAGTAACTACCCATTATACCACTATAAAACGACACAAAATATAACTCTTTGATGGGAAAAACAATTCCCTTCACGTAAGGTTAGATAAGAAGGAAAAATGGTCGTGGCCGTTGGTATTGACTAAAGTCAAAGAAAAAACATGAATCACAGATTACCCAGTTTTCTTTGTTCATCCACTTCAAGTTCATGTGATCTTGCGGGAATAGTTTATTCCTCCTTCCCCAAGATCATTAACTCTTGATTTTCTTTGGGTGATGAGAAAGCTTGTGACATGTTTTCCTAAGTTTTTTGTTTTTCCCCCTCTTTCTCTTTAGTTGTTTTCATGCTATCGTTGCATCATGGGAAACACCCCACCTCCATCTCCACTCAATCATACCTCCTCTTTCACTGCAACAAACATTCTATCTCCACCTTCTCAAGGCATCAGTCCTGATACTACAGAACTACAACCATGTGCAGCTCCTAATTCAACACCTTTTACACCTTTTCCACCTCCACCAGATAATAAAGCTTCAAAAACTCCATCTTCAACAGATTCTTCTTCCAACTTCTTTTCTACCAAATCATCAGCCTCTACAAAAACCAAAACAAAACACACATATTTTTCATCAAAAGTCACTTTCTTCAAATTCCTTTCTGGATTCGAAGGCTCCAAACCACTCAAAAACTGATAAAGGCAACAATAAACAACCTTATCAACAACTTCATCAATAAAACAACCTTTTTCAACTTAAAGAGAGAATGAAAAACCTCATGCAAACCCACTAAAAACACTGCTTGGTAGTCAAGGTACTAGGAGGCAATACCACGTACCATTCCTAAAAAATTCCCTAACCAAAAGATGGTATCCTCTTTGTTTCCAACTCCTTGAGACAATCCCACACACAGAGATTTTTCAACTTACCATGTTATACAGTGAGGACAAGAAGAACATTCTTGACCACCAATCTTGGACAGTTGGGAATCTAGTGATTCTCTGTGAAGACTGGGATACATCAATTTGTTTCAAGTTCGCTGCTTTTTGGATGCAACTCCCCAACATAACTCGGTATCTTATTGATGAGAAAGCAATAGTGGAATTGATCGATAAATCTGAGACAGATACTGTGATTAACATGGATCCCAAGCATAAACCTCCTAAGGTTCTTCTCATGATGGATCTGTAGAAACCATTTATGCCAGTAGTTCTACTTAATGTTACTAATAGAGCTTGGATTCAATTCTCCTATGAGAATATTCCTCTACTTTGTTTTCTTTGTGGTTTTCCTTGACACATATTTAGAGATTGTCACAATTTGGGCTCCACCAACTGAATTGGGCACACACCAAAGCCACCTTCTTAAGTTCTTCACTCCTCAATATGCTCATCTACTGAATACCTTCCTTCAATGCCCTGCATATGAAGTTCAACTCAAGGTTAAGAAGGTGCATGGTAGACCTTAAGTATTGGTTACCCACACTGCTCAACCTGAACAACCTTATAATATCAGGCAACCTTAGAGAAAATACAAGAGAAAGGTTTTTAAAAAACCCAAAAAAATCCCAGCACACCTTCATATCCCTCCTACACCGGAGTTTGTAGCACAACCACCACCCCCAAAAACAAAATTTTTTATCTCACTTTCCAGCTTTCCTCCACAATCATCCAGGACCCAACAACTTGGAATTGAAATCCCAATTCATCGACCCAAAAAACGTCAATCCCTTAAAACTAAAACTCAAACCACTAATGGATCAGATACAACACCACATTACCATTCACCTAACCACCCACCAATTCAGCAAACCCAGTAACAAAGTCCTTCACTGCACCATTGGCTCACCTCGGCATCAGACCATCTTGGCAACTTTCACTTGAATAAGAGATTGAAGCCAGTGTCCTATCTATTTCGCGAGTTGGTGGCAAGGACCAACACTCGCAAGAAGAATGAATTTCATTATTTGGAACTGTCAGGAGATCCACAACCCACTGACAGTTAAAAAATTACGTGAGTACAAACGCAGTTTTAATTTAAGTCTGTTATTTTAATCTGAAACTTTGGCTACAATTGAGCATATGTCTAAGTTACCAGTAGTTTTAGGATTTGCTAATAGTTTTTCTATTCCATGTAATGGACAAAAAGGAGGCCTCTGCCTTATGTGGAATGCCCAACTTTATGTCCAAGCTTTAACTTCTAAACAAAGCATACTTCATTTGTATATAACTCCACCACCTCCCCAATCTCCATGGTTCTTTTTCGGCATTTATGACCCACCCCAACCGGCTGCAAGATGGGATTTTTGGCAAAATTTCCGCAATTTCACCCCACAAACTGCAATACCCTGGTTATGAATGAGTGATTTTAATGAAGTGCTTACTCAAAGTGGAAAAAAAGAGGAAGACCTGTATCTGCAAATCAAGCTTTTTATTTCAAAAATCTAATCAATGATACAGGCCTCATCGACCTAGGTTTTCAAGGAGAGCCTTTTACATGGTCCAACAGGCAATCAAGAGACAACTTTATTCTAGAAAGATTAGATAGGTGCTTGGTATCATAGGGTTGGATTGAAGTCAACCCCCATGCTCTTGTCAATCACATACCTCAAGGAAAAAACAATTGCCAAACCCAGGAGGAAAAGCTTCATGGTTGAACATTTATGGTTTTTACATCCAAATATGCCAGATATTGTTACTCAAGCATGGGTTACACAAAATGTGTGTGACGAGGGTCTCAATCTACATTTCAAAATGGTACATACTGCAAAGGCTCTACAACAATGGCACAATCAAACCTTTGGACATCTGCTAGCTTTTATCAAGGAAGCGGAAAAACAAATCTCCTTGGCTCAGTCCAAATTTGTAATATCTTCAGGGGAAGAGCTAAAATTCTGGATTGAGTATGAGACACAAACAATGAATTCCTACTTGGTCCTAGAGCATTTCCAATAGATATACTGGAAACAAAGGGATAGGATCAATTGGATGAAAAATGGGGATCTAAATATAACATTCTTCCATGCTTCTGCTATGATACGTAGAAGCTCTGATTCCATCCAACAACTTCAAGAGGCCAACAATGACTGGACCCATGACCCGAAGAAGGTCTCGATTATGCTCATTCAACATTTGTAAGACTATTATAAGGCACCACAAATCACAATTTATATAATTTTTTCAGTTGCATCTCTCCCCGAATCTCAGATAGGAATAAAAATTTACTGCTTATAAAGCCCACTGGAAGAAATTAAAGTTGCACTCTTTGATATTGGGTCTGAGAAGGCAACAGGCCCAGCCGGTTATAAAAGTAAGTTTTTCAAGTTCTTTTGGGACACAACCAACAGAGAAATCATAGATGTGGTAAACAAATTCTTTGAAACTGCATGCCTACCGTACCCTCTGAACCACACAAACATAACCTTAATCTCAAAGGTGGACAACCCATCTAAACCAAGTCAATTCAGACCAATTGGCCTCTGCAATGTTACAAAACCACCAAAAAAAATCCTTGTGAATAAACTCAGAACAATGCTTCAATTTATCATTAGCCTATTCCAAAGTACCTTTGTACCCAATAGAGCCATCCATGATAACATATCCCTGGCTACTGAACTTTTCCACTACATAAAAACTTCTCCACCAAATTCAACCACAAAATTTACATTAAAACTGGACATTCAGAAAGCATATGACAACATTGATTGGGGTTTCATCAAACAAACCCTCACCACCCTAGGCTTTCCCTATCATTTCGTTACCTTGGTTATGGCCTGCATCTCTTCAGTGTCGTATTTTGTCAATATTAGTGGTTCATCTTAGGGTCACATCACTGCTCAAAGGGGTCTCAGGCAAGGAGATCTTTTATCTCCATATGTGTTTATTTTGTATGCAAAGATTTTATCTACCAATCTAGCGATCTAGGAGCAATATGGACACATCAAGGGTCTTAAAATCTCTAGGAAAGCTCCAAAATTCCTACACCTAATGTATGCTGATGATATCCTCATTACTTGTTATGCAGATCAGTACTAAACTCAAGCCCATCCTGACCTCATATTCCACCTCAGTTGGGCAGTCAATCAACAATTCCAAATCTTCAATCATCCATGACCCTAATACACCTCAACCTACTAAAGACTGGCTCACTACCTTTTCAACTGATAGACACATTTTTGTGTCTGATTTGTCTCAATTCTTTATATTGAAAGTACTCGATTGTGTATTAATTGTTTTATTTTATGTGTCTATAGGTACTTTTGGGAAATAAACATTGTTGGAAAAATTGGCTCGAAAAGTGTTAAAAGCACTCATAAAATTGATAAAGGCACCCACGAATTGCTAAGGGCACTCACTTCTTCAAATTCAAATAAAGTGGCGGTGAAATTTCTTCGCTCAACTAAGATTTTCTTACGGGAGTATTTGGAGACTTTTAAGGGTTTTAGGGAAAGAATATCATTGTTACCTTATAAAGAGGAGTTTGTACAAAGTGAAACGCGTGAAAATCAAAACAAAACCTCTAAAATCACGAGTTTAACTTAAAGAGGAAAAGAAATATTCTTGGGTTAAAATAAAACTTGTTGAGTATGGAATAAGGCAAGGATAGTTTATCTTGAGCTTTTGAATGGAAACAATATGATATTTCAAGAGTTTTGAGGGAAAGAAACTAATATCAAAGATTCGATGATCAAGACGAGAAAAAAATTTCTTGATATGCTAAGATTTCTCCCATTGATTAGAAGATATTTTCGAGGATTTGAAGTGGTTGGTGGATTGCAATATAAATAGGAGACTTGTCCTGAACTCAGGGAGGAAGAGAAGGAGGTCAGAGATCGAGAAAAGAAAAATCAGATTCATCTTAAGTTGCAGACATGAAGAAGGTAGAAGATGAAGAAATCGTTGCCATACGTTGTATACTGTCACTAAATTTATGTTGCCTAATCTTTAATATTAAGCTTCTTTTGTGACAACTAGAAATTGTTACCATTTCTTCTTTGCAACAGATATATAAGTAGCAAATTCTCCGTATCAATTATTTTCTTCATTTTAAACACTTTTTGAGCTATGTATCCATCATTTGAGAGAGTGTTTGCTATGATGAGCTAAACCCCATTGCTGAGGCTTTGGAGGAAACCATTTTTCCAATAAAAATGTGGTAATTTTTATTTAATTAATTTCTATAATTCTTTTTATGATTATTTGCATTAAATTAAAAATTGATTAAATGATTTTGATTAATTAGTTGTGTTTTCTCTTGATGGTGCATGCTTGGTCTAGGGATTTTTGATGCTTTATGTTTGTGATTAACAACTAATATTTTGAAAATCTAATATTGGCAATACATTAGAATCACTTTGAACGTAAGAATTACATGTTGTTTTTAAATGAATTACATAAATTGGTTAATGGTGGAATCCTTTGTCTCAGCTCTTTCTATAATATTGCTACCATTTTTGTATATATTTTCTATATTAAAATTAGAACTAGGTCTAAATCGAGTCTTCACAAGTCCGAGTGAACGATACCCTATTTACCACTTCTACAAAATACATCATCAACATACCAACAACTCACATCCCACCAACTTACCTTGGAATCCAATTTAAACAAGGAAGGAATTCACCAAATATTTTTACTCAGCTTCTTCACCGCATTGAAAGGAAGGAAAAGGGATGGATGGCAAATTACCTAAACCAAGCCGGAAGACTAGTTCTCATCAATACATCCTTATCCCAACTGCAACCATCTAATGCAAACTCATCTAGTGCCTTTTCATATACACCTAAAGATTTATCAAATTGCAAGAAAATTCTTATGGGGTCATGACACAGAGACTAGGAAAGTACATTTTGTTAGATGGAAGAAACTAACTACATCAATTAACATGGGAGGATTAGGAGTCAGAGCTAGAAAGAACATAACTATGATCTTCTAGCAAAGAGGGATTGGAAGCTTTCAGACCAAGAAGAAGGTGTATGGAGCTCATTCTGCAGTAAACACTACCTAGATAGCCAATAACCAAGTCAAAATCCCTTAGTCCCAAAGACAACAACGAGTACATTTTATGCAAGATGGTTTCTTTCATTTTGGCTCACTGCGCCAACCAGATAGATGATGGCACCACAACAAAGATTGCGGCAAACTGGTTACCACTCTACTCTCATCCAGTTCAAAACCAACAACTTAGAGACCTGCAGGTAATCACCCTCATTGACCCAGGAACAAATTCTTGGTATGTTCCTCACATTAGGAAATATTTCTACTTGGAAATTACCAAAAAAATTCAAAGCATTCACCTTCCTTCACTACCCACACCTGATAGGAAAATTTGGCATTTTTCTAAAAGTGGTAAATACACAACTAAATCAGGATATTAGTTGTTTTCACACAATAGCAATCAATCCTAAAGCAATAACTCAAACCACAACAACACTACATGCCCTCAAATTTCAATACCCATCTCAACCAACATTAGGCACCAAATTTGGCACTCTTTCTGCCCACCAAAAATCAAACTTTTCTTGTGGAAAGTCATGCATGAAGCTCTTCCCACCTTCACAACCCTTCATAAAACAAACATCACTACCACCAATTTGTGCCCTATCTACAACGATCACTCAAAACAGCCAAGCATCTCTTCTTCAATTGTACTAAAGATAAAATCATTTGGGATAAAATTTTCACTCACTTAGCCAGACAGCCAATTGGTGATACCACACCCCAACCACCTTTCCCAGTGATCCCCCAAGTACCAACAACCCCTCACACCATTGTGGATCAAAACCTTGTACCTGCTGAAAGCCATAATCAGCAACGGGCACATTCTACCAACTACATAAACCAACATGTTCCCCCCAACACTCATCGACCACCACTACCTCACCTCCAAGACCTAGTTGAACTTTTAGGTTGCAATCTCTCAAAGAAAAATCCAACATTGTGCTACTTTGATTTTTAGCATATTTGGCTATCAAGAAACTCATTGGTGTACAAAAAATCTTCCCAGACACCATACCAGATTGCCCAAATTGCAATTCATATGGCTGCAAAATTCAGATGGGCCCAGACACAATTACTCTTGAAGTCTCCATCAAAGAAAGAACCAATACATCTGCAAAGAATTCCTCGACAAACCCATATGGAAGTAGGATGGACATCTCTCACAGATGATTGGCTAGAATGCAACACTGATGGGGCAACAAAAGGCACACTCGGCCCGGCTGGAGCAGGAACCATCTTTCAGAAACAGCTCAGGGGGAACCATTTCGGCATCAGCAACACCACTAGGAAGTACAACACCTATTGTGACGGAAACCTAGGCGCTACTACTCATAGCGACAAGACAGGCAACAACAAACTAATGAAATAAAATAGTATTTGAAACTGACTCAATGCTACTGATGAAATACATCAACAAAACTACTCCCCCACCATGACACCTATCAAGTATGTTAGAAGAAATCGACAAGTTCCTAAAAGGCATCAACCAAAAGTATGTTAGAAGAAATCGACAAGTTCCTAAAAGGCATCAACCAAAAGAAGGTAACATATTTAGATAAACAAATTAAGCAGCAGATATCTTGGCAAACAAAGCGGTGGAATAATAAAAAAAAACCTTCCCTTTTATTTTTATTTGGATGTATACCTGCCTTGTATTTCTTTCTAATATCATTATATCGTGGGATGAAAATTCTCGAATGTAAAACTATAGTCGTTTCTTAATAAAATTGCCTTTTTTTAAATAATAATAAAAAAGCTCTTTGACGCATTTAAGGTTGACCCTGAAATATAAAGAAACAATTCATGGGGGGTGGGACCATTAGTCCACCCAGTGAGAAAAAGTTTGTGTGTAGCACTGAGATTATCCCAAACCATTTTTGTTTGTTTGTATGTCCTTCATCTCCCAAACGATTTTTCGCCGTGCAAAGAAGCAAACAAAATTTGCAATAAACTTTTTGCGTGATTACTACCGAAAGTAGAGATGCACGGAACCGGGCCAAACCATTCGAAAACGGTTTTCCAAGCCGATTGTTAATTCCGGTTCGGTGTACAATTTTTGTACGGAGAATTATTGGTTTTCGGCTCGGTTGACGGGTTTGGTGATTAGGCCGACCAAAACCAACCGAATAATCCGCATTATGAATCATTGATTAGATAAAATAGATTGAGTTCCAGCCCTTCATTTATAGTTTATACCTTAAAATTCTAAAACAACTCCTCCTTCATTCGTTATCATTTTTTTTCACACTTCACTTGAGCAGCTGCAACTTCTACCGTTCTTCAGTTCTTCTTTACTCAAACGCGAGCAACCATAATTATGTCGTGACTACACCACGCTGCTACACAATCACCACCACCTTATTCTTTTTTTTTTCTTCACCTTAAACTCATAACCACCTTTTTTTATTTCAATTCTTCTTCGCTGGTTGGATTTTTTTTTCTAAATTTAAAATTTTTGTTTGTATAATTAATTGATTTTGTAGCAACTAATCATTATGAGTTTGGTTAGTACTGAGTCATTATGATTCCCAGAAGGTCTAATTGGATAAAATAAATTGCCTTAATTTGAGATTTTTATCCATGATTTTTTTGATTAAATGATCTTTAATTTATAGAAATGATGGTATAAAAATAGCAACTGTCGTGCAGTACTGCAGTGGAATCCGCATTTAGTTGAAGAATACATAGATAATAATTTTAATTTATTCACTCTTTAATCTTTGTTCTTTATCCATCTTGAACATATTTTTCATTTTTAAACTGATTTCGAAATGTAATAATACATATAGTAATGTTTATGACTATGTGTAAGGTGTGATATGGCCCTTTAAGAATAAGACTCTGAGTAGCTTGGATAAACCAATGAATGTATACAAAAATTCTTGGCATACGTTTGACGTGAAGGATATAATATATATGCAGGAGAATTTTAACTTATACTCAAAAGTCAAACCCCCCTTAATGCTACGCATTTTCCGTATGAAAATATTGTAAGACTTGTGGTATGTGCATTAGATTGTTCCAAGGATTTTTTTCTATCCTTAATTATCCTTTTTCTTATCCTTATTTTGTTGCATACACAGATGAACATCAAATGTGTGACACACTGACACCACCATTTGAGTGAAAAGTGAAAGTCACTGCTTTTTAGTGTGTATATCTGTAAGAGGATTATTTTGATGCAAAACCATTTTGTAGATCCAACAAGACAGTACTCATATTATATCACTCCAACGTTGTGCCTTCCATTCACTCTAAAATCTCTAATGAAAAACATAATATTTTGTATTTGTAACTTGCACCACTTTTGTGCTAAAATATATATACTAATATTTTTCTTGTATTAGGTGTTGTGAAGGCTAAGCATTCTCTTCGTGCATGGGATTTGAGCTTCGGCCGCGTGAGATGAGCTCTGTCTTATTCGAAAGCTAATCTTCTTTTCGTGAAGTTCGATTTTTATCCTTTTCAAGACTTTAACTAGTGCTTAGGCTCGAATTTTCCTTCATGGAACTTGGAAGTTGAGCCGTATTCATGAGACATAATTGTGCTTTGACCGAGTACACAACTTTGGATTGGCTAGTCGATTTGCAAAATAACTATTTTGACCCTTATCGAAAAATCACCACCTACATGTCTACCTTTTGAGTAGACATAGAAAAATTCATATGTACCTTCTGAGTACACAAGCTAAATTTATACATATCTTCTGAGTATACAAGTAAAAAATTATAAATCAATATTTATTAGGGAAGTAGTTTTAGGAAGCATCGTAACAATTCTGCTTTAACAAATAATTAAACAAAGATGTCTATTATATATTATTATTAATAAACATGGGTACCATTTGAGTATACACCATATAATTTTAGAGTTAAACAAACGATTTACGGTGGATATAAAGAAAACAATAATTTTTCCTCTATCACTAACTATTTTTTATTTCGATTTTCACCATTAGTAGGTGAGCATTTTTTCATTTGATTTTTCTTTATTACACGTGAAAGAGACTTTGACAACTTCATAAATTTTCGCTCAAACAACTGGTAAAAAGTTGTGTAAATTGTTTTCCAGTCTTTACAACAAAACCACTCATTTTCTTGCAATTTCTGTTACACATGTCAAAACCACGTTTTGATTTGGGAAACATAATAATCAAAGCATATATACAAAGAATGTAACAGTAAGTTCAAACATGAAAACATAATAATGTTAACAACCAACATGATATTTTTTTTTGCACTAGGAAAAATGAACCAAGTAATTGAGTAACACCTTTAAGTATACATGATTTTCTTGAACATGTCAATCTTCAAAACTTGTACAAGAACTGACAAAAAGAGAAGAATATCAATGCACCCGATCACAAGTTATGGTAAGGGTGATATGGAAAGTCAAAATAAAAAATAATTATTAATAGGGGGAGAGCTTTTCCTAAATCCACCCTGAAGTCATCTTTCCCTCTAGTAAAAGTGGTTTCCCTCTAAACAATTATCTTATTATTTAACAAAAACCCTTATAAACCAATTCACACAAGCAGTTGAACTAATTTTCCTAGCATCACTTGATTGGGCATGTATTATAATACTCGTCGGGTAGGGTTCGCCGAATGGAATATAGGTAATGATTTGTCATTTAATGATACCAAGGCCTATTTAACATCGGATAACCACAGTGGCTAAGTAGGGACAATTTGGTGGAGGGTCAGGTCATTACAAAATGGTATCAGAGCGATTACGGGTCACCTGCTGAAGGTGAGAGAATACGCTGGACTGGTTGGGTCAGGTATTGATCTTATGAGTGGAAGGGAATGTCTGAGATCTAGGATATATATTCTGGAGCGGATGACAACTCCAATCTAAGGTGGTGGTATTACAATACCTCGATTCGATAGGTAGGGTTCGTCGAATGAAATATAAATAATGGTTTGACATTTATTAATACCAAGGCCTTTTCAGCACAACTGGTTCCAGAGTTGACAAAAGACTCTGCAGTTAAGCGTGTTCGGATGGAAATAATCTTGGAATAGATGACCTCCCGAGAAATTTTGATGGATGACCGCATCAGTGCCTGTAGAAACCACACACTTATGGATGACCGTAGTGGCTACGTGCGGATAGTACTGGTGGGGGTTCGTCATTAAAGGTCTACTAATACTCATAAATAGTTAATTAAAAAAAAACCAAAGTATCAAAATGCGTTACAGATGAAGAAACGCCAAATAGTGCATATCCGAATTATAATATCATGCCATAAAAAGAAACGATCCACTGATGTATTACTTTATTTTGAAATCTTTTAAAAAAATGAAAGAGGCGGGCTTTGAACTCATGACCTCAGGAATAGTAAGAAAGGCTCCAACAATTGGGCTACACTGTAATTGCTGATTATTTTCCATATCCCATTTTAAATTATGTTTCTATGTAAAATTATACTAAATGATTTTTTCATAGAGTCTGATGTAGGCCGAATTTTATGTGTCGAATTCATATTTCAAACATGAACTGTACGTATACTTATGTCGTTCTGAATTATTGCCGGATCACGAACCGTTTATTGACTTTTTTGACCAAATTTGACTTTTCCGAATCTATATGATACTCGTATATTTGACATTCCTTATGTTTGTCGAGTTCCATATTGCTAATTAAAATCTTAAATCATGCTTTCAAAAAATATTAAAAATCATATTATAAAAAAACATATGAAATCAGGATGAAAAATCAACATACTAAATCGTGTTATCGAATTAATATAATCTACAAATTTAAAATTTCTAATAACACAACATTGAACGAATCATATTGACAGAAGAACACAAGATGCAATCACTCGATTATCAAAACCTAAAATCGGTATATTGTTTATAATATTTACTGAACATGAATACCAATCTTACAAAGCTTTATTAAACAATCAGTGTTTTTGAATTTTTGGGTTTTAGATCTTCAATTTTTCACCTTGTTGTTGATTTTTCACTTCAATTTGATGATTTTATTATATTTTTGTGGTTTATATGTATTTCGATTCTATTTCTGGTTTCTCTCATTTTCTTTCTCTAGTCTGGTTTCTTTTATTTTTTCTCTCTGTTCAGAAACAAATCGAATAAGGTTCGTAGGAAGAAAGTAAGTTTAGGTATGTATATATTAAAAGGTAATCATTTTAGTTTTTATTAAAACTATATTTAGTTTAGGTCATGAGATTCTTTTTTTTTAATTAGGGGCCTGATATTATTGATAATCCATAGATGGATCTGAGCCTAACTTTTCTATTTAACATCCACAGAACTCCCCAACCCCATACATTGATATAAAAGTTGCTTTTAATTGCTCCAAGTAAAATCAATAACGCCAAGGAACGCAAGGGTGACTTGACCTTGAATCCATCGCTTAAATGTCTCCTCATCCCCAGAACATGAGCATCTATCCCATGTTTATGCCAAAAAATCCTTTCGACTAAACAACCAATCAAATTCTTGGATACAATTTACATAACTAAGATCGAGTAATAAAGAAAAATCCTTTTATTCATTTCATAAAATCATTTATGAACAATACCATTCATCACCCAGGTTTTGCAATTTTTGGGTTTATAATCCTTACACTTTTCAATTTAAATACAGAAATTCTTACATCATACTATTATATTCCATAGATTCGTACCTAAAAATATTTTCTCTCTCTTTCTCTAATTCTCCTTCTATATCTTTTTTTCCGTCCCCTTCTTTGTTGTTTGATCTCTTCTATTTATAGATCTATTTTCCTGGGTCGCTCTTTATGCAACGTGTCATTTTTTACTGCCTGGTCATCGTTCTGGATCAATTCTTCTTTGGGTCGATCTATCTTGTTTCGATGTATCTATAGTTCTTGTATTTTGTCTTTTACTTGGTGCGATCATATATATGACAGATCACTCCTAATTACTTCTTGATTCGATGCTTTATATGTCCGACACGTGTTTCCTTATCTTCAAAGACTTCTGTGATCTCGATCATTAAAATAATAGAGTAATTATTACATTTTGCTTTCTCGATCATAAAATAATTATTACATTTTGCTTTCTCGATCATAAAATAATATAATAATAATAACTTTTTACTTTCCCGATCAGCTATCATTTAATGCTGTTTGTTTTATTCGATGCTGTTCAGCTTTCTCGATCTTATGTGTCATTCATGCAATTCATCGCTCAGATGTCAGGAAACGTCTCGTGTCTTTTTGAAATTTGATATCTTTAACAGTGATCCTGTGTTTCTCGCCTTTTTTTAATCTGGTTGCCTCTTAACTTGATCTTCTTTCACGTGTCATGCTTCTTTAATTTACTAACAATTTGCCCCCTTCTTCTCTTTTTTACAAAATCATCCAACGGTCGATCCGAGATTTTTTTATAAAATTTTGAAAAAGAGAAGGACTTACTGTTTTTAACTTTAACTTTTCAGTTTCTTTTCCGCACGTTATCCGATTTTTCCGCTAGCATTAACTGTCTGAGTATGCTACCAATTTTTTCGGCTCTGTATTTATTGCTTTTATATACATGATTATGTCAGTTACCCTTTTTTCAATGAAATCAAATCTTTTCCGATTATTTCGTTTTCCCATCTTGTGGCGGTTACAATTCTTCTTCTTTAAATACTCTGTGACTTTCTGCTGTCTTCTTTTAGTTATTGCACTTTGTCTTCCTTAAACCTTTCAAATTTTTCCCACTACTCAGGAGTTCTGTTCTCGTTCATTGGTTTCTTCTCTACTTCAATTTGACCACTGTTAACTTCTATTCTTCATGTAAGTAACTTTATTTTTCTTGATTCAAAATTTTCTTTTCATGACTGTTGGTCTATCGATGTAAAAAGATTTTCTTTTCTTCATACATTAATTTTTTCTTTCTTATGCTTCTTTTTGCTCAGATTTTCATTATGTCTCCAAGAAAATCTGATGCTGCCAGCAATCAAGGTGAAAACAGGAGATCAAGTAGGTCTTGTGTTTCTCGAAATGCTGTTTCTCGTTGCGATTCATCCCTTGCTACTCCTACTTCTATTGCACCTCGTACCATACGTGATTCTTCTCCTGATATTCCTAATGTTGCCCCCAAGAGTAAGCGGTCATTGTCATCTTATAGCTATCGATCTATGGATATTGAAGAATTTAAAAGAAAACATAATCTTCAAGGATTTAAGGTTTCTTTTGTCGATAGTGCTTCCGATATGATGACCTACAATTTGATGAGAAAATTTCAATATAACCATCATAGATTATTAATTTCTGTTGGTGCCTTGGAAGCTGGTCTTCATCTCCCTTTGTATGAAAAGAACAACCCTTTCCAGTTCACAGTTCTTGCTACTCGCAGCAGGGCTCCACATACTCAACTTCGATCTATCACACAGTATAATGGCAATTGGTGGCGAATTCTCGATGAATGCACCCTTCGCAGTGAGGGTCGTACCCGTCTTACCTGTTATGTTCCCGATCTTTCAGAACGTGTTCATTATACGCCTGAGAATTTCCAGAATACTTATGGTGATGGTATTACTGTTAAAAATTATGTTAAATGGAGTGTTAGTCCTGTTCGCAAATGCTCCCAAGGGTTTCCTCTACTTCGAGAAGTTGATGACCCCAGAATCAAGGTAGCTCCATATACCAATGCTGACTTTCCTTCGAACGAGAGAATTCGTCGAGAACATGATTATAGATGGTATCGCACCCCTATTCTGATCGAGGGACCTTGGGTATATGGTGACATTCCTACTAGTGAAATTCAGCATCTTCGCAATTGTTTCCCGAACTATTGCCCCTGGAGATTGAACTTTGATGATTATAAATTTGACTTCAAGGTTCGAAATTCTTAATTGATATCATTCCTTTTAAATATAGTGTATCGATCTTTAATGTCTTCTTTAAATGTTTTTACTTTTTTGATTCCAGGTTGATCCTTCTTTGGACATCGGAATCCCCTTTCCTCCACCTGATCGCGGTATTCAAATCGTCGAGAATAGACAGATCGTCGAGAATAAAAAAACGATCGAACCCGCAGTTGAGGGTAAAGGAAAACGAAAATTAATTCTCACAGTAGAGAAGAAGCAGAAGAATCCCAGAACTCTTGAACTCTCAACTGAGGCTGTAGGAGAGACGGCTTCAAGTTTAAATAAAGGAGAAGGAAGCTCGATTGTTGCTCTTCCATCAGATCAGTCTGATCCTATCGATGCTATTCCAGTTTCCTCGATGCCAGCAGAAATTGTGGTATCAGAACGATCCGATCCTATTGTTGCACCTCCTTCTGGTACTTCATCCAATTTTTATAACATCGTTTCTCCACTACCTTTTGATTTCGTACTTGATTCCCCTGTACCTGATAATGGTGCATTGGAAACTTTTTCTGGTCTTCCTCAAGAAGAGGGAGATGATATTGTTATTGATGAAGATATTGTTGATGTAGTGAATGAAGTAACTCGTGTTGAAAAAGAGAATTCGTTGGAAAAGGATAATGCTGAAATAAATCCGATTGATGGCGTGGAGAGTATGAATGTTGGAGCCGACACCTCTGTTGTTGAAGAAATAAATGTTATTGATCGTACTGAAGAAGAATCCTCTCCTCCTTCTAGTATGATCGCTCCTGGTATTTCGATCCCTTCTGAAGTCGAATGGACTACTGGAGTAATTCTAGAATCGATCGCGCCTTCTGATGATTTGGTTCGATCTACATCTGTTGCTGTTGAGGTCGATACTACAATTCCAAGTGTCGACCCTTCTACTCTGAAGTCTGTTTCCGATCAAATCTCCCGTGAAGGTTTTAATTTAGTTGGTGATGAAGAAGAAGCCTACAAATGGTTTCTTTCTCAGGGACTTTGGAATGTTTCAGCAGATCCTGAGAGTATCAAATCTGATTCTGGCTTCATGTCTCGATTCCAGAATTCACTTAGTGCGATTCCTTTGGATGAAACTCTGGATGCATGGTCTAAGAGTGATATTCTCGATCAGATATCTCCTGTGAAGCCTCCTCCTACCTTTAATGAAATTTTGAATGTTTCCGATAGTTCGTTATATTCACTTCCACAACAAGCTTTAGCCCAACTTCAATATGGTAATGACTGTCTATTTAGCGGTTATAAATTTTATAAGGCTCGAGCTACCATGATGGGATTAATATTTAAGAAAGAATCAGGGGAGATGGAGGAAAAGAATGCTTCCTTACAACAAGCGAATGATGAATTGCAACAGCAAAATAATTTTCTTCAACAACAACTTCAACAACTTCATCATCAACATAATGATCAATATCAACAACAACAGGAACGTCTCCAAACTATTGAAGGTCATAATCAAGATCTTCAGAATCAAAATCAAGGTTTATTTTCCATTCCTTTTCAATTACTATTTTATTTACTTGATTTGTATGAAACATTTAAATTTTATACTAGGTTCAGTGGAAAATATGGAGATCCTATTTAGGTTCGATCGTAGAATGGTACAATTGAATAATCATGCAAGGGAAATCTTCAAAGAGATGAATGTGGTTAGAGAAAAACTGACTCAATTGAACGATAGTTTTGATTTAGCCACTTGGAGGCGTAATAAAGCAGAATCAAAATATCGAGAAGTTGTAAAATTGCTAACTCAAAAAGAATTAGAGTTTAAATCTGTTGTCAGAGGTACATTTTTGGTTTACCTGATTTTATAGTTTTTGATATCATAAAATTTGTCTAATATTTTCCTGTATTTTCAGAATTGGAGAAAAAATTTAATGAAGCTAAGGATCGAGCAATACAAGTAGAAACTGAGCTTAATACAGCGAAAGATTCAGTGGAGAACATCACACAAGAGTTAAAGACTTCTGAGCATAATGTGTCGCTTAGCGCCCTAAAAATTCAGAGTTCACATGCTCAACTATCTATTGAACTTTCCAAAATTAATGCTCGTGAACAAGAGATTGACTCATTAGTTTCAGAACTAAATGAAGAGAAAAATCAAAGATCGCGTCTTAGTGCTCAAATAGAAACAAATCAGTAAAAGATCGAAGAGCTTCACAAAGAAATCAACTTTGGGCGTGATTTTGTTCAATGGGTCAGGCAGGATGCTAAAGCGAAAATTGCAATGTCCTTCAATACTGCTGTAGATCGTGCACAATCCGATCCTTCAGTGCTTAGTAAGCGCGCTTCTGTGCCTGCAGTTCCTCCTCCACCATCTCGATCCGGTCTTCCCGATATCTGATTATATCCTTTGTAATTTCATTTACTGTTAACTCCACTATCTTGTACTTTGTTTATCTTTCATTGATTTTTTTTTTGCATCCTTTTGATATGCCTTTAATGTTGTTTCCTGCACAAGAAAATGTGATTAAGTAATTCTTTTGGCTATCATATAATTTTCCGAGTACCATAAATTGAAGTACTTTTTACCTCAAATCATGTTGTTCGAGATCCCACACATACGAAACAAACCCGGGCCAGGGGTAAGATACAGGGTTGGTCCCGAACTGTACTTTGAAAATTGATAAACCAATAATTAGGAACTCCTTCTTGATTAAGAATTTCATTGTTAGCGAAACTCTATAAGGATGTTTACCTTTTGACTTTGATTATGTCGTCAATCGCAACGATATCCAGAATATGATGTTCCTGGAATAATTTTGAGCGCTCAAAGTATATGAAATTCCGGGATTAATGGAATTTTGATTATATTAATAATCATAACAATTTCCAAGATATGATGTTCCTGGATTCAAAGTATATGGTATTCCGGGATTAATGGAATTATAATATTCTCCAAGGTACGATGTTCCTGGAGTGATTAAATTATAAAAGAAATTACTGAATTAATTGTCTATGTACCTGCTTTTTGTGTTAACATTGCATTGTTATTTACGGATAGTAAAGCTTTAAATATTGTGCATTCCACGGGTGCTGTAAAATTTCTCCTTGCAAATTCTGAAGATAGTACGATCCTTGGCCTGCTGACGCTTGAATCACGTATGGACCATCCCATGTTGGTGCGAATTTTCCTGCACTATTGTCCCTTCGGTATTCTGTTATTTGTCGGAGAACATATTGGCCTTGGACAAAATTTTGGGATTTTACACGCTTATGGTATTCTCGAGCTAATCCCCTTTGATAATTTTCCATCTTTTGGAGTGTCACCTCTCTTTTTTCTTCCAAGTCATCCAATTTTTGTAACATAAGATCTGAATTAAGGTTTTTCTCCCATGCTTCTGTTCTGGTTGTAGGCAAAATAACCTCTGTTGGTATTACAGCTTCTGTTCCATAAGTAAGAAGATAAGGTGATTCTCCAGTTGAAGTTTTTCTTGTGGTTCTATATGCCCATAACGTGTTATGTAATTGTTCGCACCACTTATTATAATATCCATCCAATGTTTTCTTCAGATTTGTTGCGATTGTTTTATTCGTGGATTCTGCTTGCCCATTGCTTTGTGGGTAAAAAGGTGTAGACTTATGTTTTTGAATATTATATGTTTCAAATAACATATCGATATTCTTCCCTTGGAATTATTTTCCATTATCAGAGACTATCGCTGCTGGAATCCCAAACCTACAAATGATATTCTCAAATAAAAATGTAAAAACATCAGTGTCTCTGATTCGCGCTAATGCTTTTGCTTCTACCCACTTGGTGAAATAATCAGTGGCCACAATTAAGTATTTTCTTTTCTTTGTGCCTTCGGCTAATGGTACGACTATATCAACTCCCCATTTTGCAAATGGCCATGGACTAAGTATTGAATTTAATTCCGTAGCTGGTGCTTTGATTTTCTAACCAAATCGTTGACATTCTTCGCACCTTCGAACCATTTCTTCCGAATCTTTCAACATGTAAATCCAATAATAACCCTGCATTTTAGCTTTTAACGCTAGCGATCGTCTTCCACTATGGTTTCCTGCATCTCCATAATGTATTTCTTTGAGAATTCGTAATCCTTCTTTTTGTGATAAACATCGAAATAATGGTCCAAGAAAAGAATGTCGATAAAGAATTCCATCTCTAAGTTGGTAACTGTTTGACTTAAGTTGAATTTTCCTTGCTTCTTTAGAATCTGTTGGTAACACTTTATTTTGTAAATATTGATGTATCGGGGCTCTCCAATCTGGCTCACTTGGTTGATCATTTTCTTGTTGCGATGTAGATGTGGCACTTTGTATGGCTGAGTCATCGATACCATCTTCCTCTATGTTATTTAATACTTGTGCTCTTATGGATGGCTCGTATATTCTCCCAATTTTTAGCGCTTTAGTATTTGGGTCATTTATCATGGACGAGATATACGCCAGTGCATCTGCATGTCGATTCTTTTCACGAGACATATGTCGAAAAATAATATTTGGAATACAAACTGTTAAACTTTGTACAAGATTTTTGTATCGTTCCAAGTCCTCATCGACCGTTTGATATTTTAACTCAATCTGTCTAATCACCAGCTGCGAGTCACTTGTGAGTCTTACATCACTTATTCCTAGTTCAATAATGAGTTTGAGAGCATGAACCACTGCTTCATATTCTACTATGTTATTTGTATGCTCTTCGAACTCAAGTCGAAATGAGTGTACCATACGTTCTCCCTTTGGTGCTGTAATCACGATACCTATTCCTGCTCCTTCTTTATTTCGCGACCCATCAACAAAAACCTCCCATCGTTGTGAACTATTTGAATCTAGAATATCTACTGGTTCTTCTTCTTCACACCCCGAAAGTCCTTGAATTTCATACTCTTCCTCGATTGGAAAATCTGCCAAAAAATCAGCTAGAATTTGGGATTTCTGCGCAGTTTGTATCTCATAAACAATGTTGTATTGTTCTAGCTGAGCGTTCCATTTTGCTATTCTTCCTACCTTCCCTGTATTCTTTAAAACTGATTCCAATGGTGCTTTGGTTAATATACGAACATAATGAGTAAGAAAATAAGTGCGTAACTTCTGAGTAGCAAATACTACTGACAAAATTAATTGTTCAATCTTGGTATAATTTCTTTCTGCTGAATTCAGAGTCTTACTGATGTAATATATTGTTTTCTCAATCTTATCATTCGTTCGCACCATTACTCCACTAATTGCATTTTTTGTTGCCGCTATGTACAAAGTTAACATTTCTTCTGGTTCTGGTTTTTGTAATGCTGGCAACGTGGCAAGATGTAATTTTATACTTTGAAATGCTTGCTCACAACGATCGTTCCATTCAAATTTATTTTTCTTCTTAAGTACATCAAAAAAGGGTTTACATCGTTCTGATGATCTTGCAATAAATCTACTCAATGCAGCCAAACACCCATTTAACTTCTGTACACTTTTTATACTGTTTGGTGATGGCATATCTGTTATTGCTTGTATTTTTGCTGGATCAACTTGAATTCCATCTTTTGTAACCAGATATCCCAAAAATCGCCCTGATGTAATACCAAAAATACACTTCTCTGGATTTATTTTCATCTTATACTTCCGTAGTGCACCAAAAATTTCAGCCAGGTTCCGTAAATGATCACCAGATAACTTACTTTTTACTAACATGTCATCCACATAAACTTCCAAAGTTTTTCCGATCCATAGTTTGAATATTGCATCCACGAGGCGTTGATATGTTGTTCCTGCATTCCGTAGTCCGAATGGCATTCTAGTGTAACAATACAATCCTCGCGGAGTAAAGAACGATGTGTGTTCCTGATCTGCTTCTGCTAATGCTATCTGGTTATACCAGATTGTCCATCCATAAATGATAACATCTCATGTCCTTCAACAGCATCTACTAACTGATCAATGTTTGGGAGTGGATAACTATCTTTTGGACATGCTTTATTTAGATTGGTAAAATCTATACAAATTCTTACTCCACCGTTCTTTTTCGGGACAATTACCATATTAGAAATCCATGTGGGGTATCGTACTTCTCGAATGAACCCTGCACCTAAAAGCTTTGTTAATTTTTTTTCCACTGGTTCATGATATTCTGGTGCGACCTTTCGTATCCGTTGGCGAAAAGGAATTGCATCAGGATGTATTTTTAACTCATGCTGGACGATGTTGGGGTCAATCCCCGGCATGTCTTCCATTTTCCAAGCGAACACATCTATATATTCACAAAGCAATTTAACTATCTTTTGTTCCAAATCTGTTTTTATTAATGTCCCAATTCGCACTTGCTTGGGGCATTCTGCAGTGCCAATATTTATGACTTTTGTTTCCTCTACTGGGGTGAAGACTGGTTTTGGAATCCCAATTGGAGTTGGGGTTCCCTTTAATTGCTACATCGTCCCTTTTTGTTGCTGGTCTTCCATATTTTCTCGATTTTTGCTACTCTCTCCTTTTTCACTTTCTGTTTTATTTTTTGCATTTTTTTTCTAAGTATTGGTTTATTTCTTCTTCTTTTGCTTTAAGTCTTTGTTCTTTTCTCTTTTTATATTGTAAATGCTCCCGTTCCTCATTTATTCTGGTTTCTGCCATTATACAAAGCTTAGCATCTTCTTGATCACCCTTTATCTCCATCTCTCCTCGTGGTGTTGGAAATCGTAGATATTGATGATAAGTTGATATTACACCCTTTAATTGATGAACCCATCGTCTTCCAATTATAGCATTGTACGGGGAAGGTGCATCCACAACGCTAAATCTTGTCAGAATGTTTATCGGCCCGGCTGAAACTTCAAGATCAATGTCCCCTTTTGGTTTAGAAGATATTCCATTAAATCCATAAATGACGAATTGTGAAGTGATGAGTTGATCTTCTTTGAAACCCATTTTACAAAATGTATTGTAGAACATCACATTTAATGAACTGCCCCCATCCAAGAGTATTTTCTTGACATTCCAACCAGATATCAATAATGTTAACACAAGAGGGTCATTATGCATTTCAATTTCTTGGTTTACTTCTTGTGCAGAAAATGTTAATGGATGTGCCATCCAATCTTCCCATAATTCTACTTGCCTTCCTTGAACTTTAAAGGCCTCATGGTTCCGAATTCTCTTGCACAATTTCTTGTTGATTGCTACATTCAAATTTGTATCACACTTTTCCACACATGAGATCATATTAATAGTTTGTTTGTTATATGGAATATGTATTGCTTTGCCTTCATCATCTTTCTTTGTTGGTTCAATTTTTTGAATAAATTCCTTCAATTCTCCAGCATCAACCATTCTTTGTACCAATGCTATAAAATTTCTACAATTGTTTGTTGCATGCCCTTTATAACTGTGGTACTCACAATAGTCTTTTGAATGTTGCGTAAATTCCGGTTGATTTCCCTTTGTTATTGGCCATTGAAAGTCTGGTCGATTCTTCAAGATGTTAAATAACCTGAAATATGAAACATTAAGCTTGGTAAAAGTTCTTTCTCGAAATTGTTGAGCAAAGTTTTTTCCATTCCCTTGTCGAGGATGTTTTAATTCTTTTGATTCAACTTTTGGAAGACATTTCCTTTTCTGTTCTGGTAATTCTTCAACTGAATTTGTTCTCCTTGTATTTCCTTGATTTTCAGAATTAATTCTCGATCCTTGCTCCTGTATATCTTGGAGTCTTGCACATGTTTCTATTATTTCTCTCAATTTGCCTTCAGTTTTTGGATTATTTCGATGGATTTCAACAAAGAGCTGACTCTTCCGATCTACAATCCCCCATTTATAATGGTTTATAGCTGTCATTGGGTCTAATTCACCTACTGCTTGACATATTGAATGCCATCTAGTTGTATATGATCGGATCGATTCTTCTAGCCATGACATTAAAGAATAAAGTCTGTCATCCCCTGAATCAATTGGTCTGTTATACATGTATGCCTCTAAAAATTTCCTGACCAATTGTGCATAATTATTGATAGAATTTTCCGGTAATCTGTCGTACCACAATAATGCTGTTCCTGTTAAACTTGACGGAAAACATCTGCACATGATCGCTTCATGATCGTCCCATCGCGACATCACTCGGTTATAATACTTTAAGTGCGATGTTGGATCCTTGGTACCATCGTAACATTCGAACACTGGAATATTATATTCTCTTGGTAACGATACGCGCGTTAAATGTTGCGCTAACGGTGTTCGCTTTGCTTCTTTCAATACCTCTTCTATCCTTCCCCCCTCTTTATTTTTTAATCCTTTAATTTCCTCCTTCATTTGTTCCATCGCTTCCAAACATGTTTCCCATTGGGTTCGTTGAAAGTCATTCTCCTGTTGTCTTCTTACTCGAGATGTTGATCCTACTAACACTATTCTTTGATCTGGATTACGTTGTTCATTTCTTGTTATTTGTCTATTCGACATTGCCTCTTGATTTCGTATTCTGGTCACAGTTGGTCTTTGCTCTCGCTGAATTACATCTTTTAAAACTTGATTTTCGGTTGCTAGTAACTCAATTCGATGGTCGCTTGCTCTTTGTTCCTTTCTTATTTCCTTTATTTCTTCTAATAGGTCCTGTATTTGTCGTGTCTTTCTTTGAGAACTCTCATGATCTGAAGAGAAATTCTGAACCACTGTATTTGACATTAATTCTTGACTTGGGGTATGATTTCCCTCATTACTTTGTTGTTGTCCTGAGTCACTCCCTTCCTCTTGTCTATTTTCCAAGCCTTCATTACTATTTTGGTTCCCAGAATTTGCGTCTTGAGTCATATTTCTAGAATATGTTGTTCCTTTAGTGTCTTTCGCCCCCTCGATTGCTTTCCTTCCTCGATATCTAAAAATATTTTCTAAAATTAGTCAAATGAACTCTTATTCACTAAATCATGAGAGATTCTAATTATTATTTTAACTGTAAATTCTTCATATCACAAGTCTAACTTTTCTGTCTTCATGAAATTTTTTGTTTCATATTTTTATCTACTTTTTTCCTCATAAAACATTTTTCATGTTAATAAAGTATACTTATGTAAATAAACTTTACACTCATTTTTCGCATCTTGTAAAATTGAATTTCCCAATCTTTTTTAAATTCTTTCAAGCACATGCGCTCTTTTCTTACCAAAAATTTTTCTTTCCTGGATGATTTAGTTTCAACATTAAATCCCTTTTTCATTCATCAGGTAGGATAAATCCTTTAATCATCCCTGTTTCTAGCGCCAAATTGTTTATGCCAAAAAATCCTTTCGACTAAACAACCAATCAAATTCTTGGATACAATTTACATAACTAAGATCGAGTAATAAAGAAAAATCCTTTTATTCATTTCATAAAATCATTTATGAACAATACCATTCATCACCCAGGTTTTGCAATTTTTGGGTTTATAATCCTTACACTTTTCAATTTAAATACAGAAATTCTTACATCATACTATTATATTCCATAGATTCGTACCTAAAAATATTTTCTCTCTCTTTCTCTAATTCTCCTTTTATATCTTTTTTTCCGTCCCCTTCTTTGTTGTTTGATCTCTTCTATTTATAGATCTATTTTCCTGGGTCGCTCTTTATGCAACGTGTCATTTTTTACTGCATGGTCATCGTTCTGGATCAATTCTTCTTTGGGTCGATCTATCTTGTTTCGATGTATCTATCGTTCTTGTATTTTGTCTTTTACTTGGTGCGATCATATAGATGACAGATCACTCCTAATTACTTCTTGATTCGATGCTTTATATGTCCGACACGTGTTTCCTTATCTTCAAAGACTTCTGTGATCTCGATCATTAAAATAATAGAGTAATTATTACATTTTGCTTTCTCGATCATAAAATAATTATTACATTTTGCTTTCTCGATCATAAAATAATATAATAATAATAACTTTTTACTTTCCCGATCAGCTATCATTTAATGTTGTTTGTTTTATTCGATGCTGTTCAGCTTTCTCGATCTTATGTGTCATTCATGCAATTCATCGCTCAGATGTCAGGAAACGTCTCGTGTCTTTTTAAAATTTGATATCTTTATCAGTGATCCTGTGTTTCTCGCCTTTTTTTAATCTGGTTGCCTCTTAACTTGATCTTCTTTCACGTGTCATGCTTCTTTAATTTACTAACATCCCACATTACATTTTTATTGATCAAACACCCAGTAAGATTACCTAGCTGTTTTCGGAAAAGAGAGATTTCAAAATCAATGAAGATGATTGATGGAAAAGTATTCAGTAAGATATAGAGGAGAGTAGCGGTTGGATCCATTGGATTTAGCCCGTTTACATCCAATATCCAATATATTATGGATTCGAATTTGGCATCCATTTCCAATCTAACATTTAATAAATTTACATCCATTCAACGACGGTGGATCCGACGGATTTCAAATTTCATAGTAAGACATAAAAAAAAACAAGTGTCAAGAGTTTGCTCATTTTATCGAATATGATTTTTAAGGTCTTTTTAGATCTGATTAATATATGTTCGTCAGTTGTCGACCAACCTTGTGGAATAATATCAGTATTTGACGTTCGTGTGCGATGTGGTAACATGATTCATTGCATTGTCTTTGGTCGGTGACTTGCATCGATTGAGATAATGTAAATCGCCTCAAGAAAACAATATATGTTGTGTTTTATGAAGAATTTATACCAACCACCTTTGGATCTCCGCTTATAGGTGTTATCGAAAATTAATCAACTTGTTTTATATATTTGTTGAATATTTTTGTATCATCGTTTTTGATCTTTATAAATGATCATCCAAAATTTATACTGGATGATGATTCTCGAACTAACCTCACATCTTCCAAATATCCCATAAATACTCATAATTTAATGACAGTTTTGGATGTGAACAAATTACTAAAGCAACACCCGCTCCAAATCCGATATCCAAATATTGCATCCGCGTCCTGTTAGGAAATAAAAGGAGGACGACACGTGTAAGATGATTAAGGAAAGAAGTAGTGGTTCTAAGAAGAACGAGAAGCACACAATCAAAGCCGTATGAAAGGATCGAGTAAATGACAGATGTGAAAGACTGAATAAATCCCTGCATGATTGACACATAAGATCGGGAAAGTAGTATCACACTGATCAAAACAGATAGTATTAAATGCTTATTGAACGAGAAAGTAAGAGTAATAAATAAACATGGAACGGGAAAGTAAAGGCAATAATTACTTTTATTACTTTAACCACATGATTGACACTTATGATCGGGACAAAGATGATTCTCAAAGAACGAAGAGTACGTGTTAATCATACAAGGTAACGGACCAAAAAAGTGAAGAGCATGACCTGTCAACCATACAATCATCCTGATCTAAAGATAATAAGGAGAACAAAAGAAGGTATCGGGACAAGAGGGACCCATTAGATAATCTATAAATAGAAGAGATCATTCAACAGAGAGGGGGTCGGTCAATTGAAAGAAGAATAGGCTAAGCAAGAGTAATCAGAGAAGAAATAAAAGATCATTAGGTATGTATTTTTTGAGTAAGATACTATTTAAAAGTTTCAATATCATGATTCATCTTCTATACTTATAAAGATTATGAATTAGATATTGAATTAGAGACTGTAATTTGATCAAATGTTTGATAAGTAAATAAATGGTTAATTGAAACCTTTTTAATTAATTTATTTTAAAGAGGATTTTGTGTATCAAAATGTTAGTTAAAATCTTTCTATTTACTGTATTTTATCAAATTATTGGTTGTTCGTGTCAATGGGAATTTTGGCATAAACAATTTTAAATAAATGGTTAATTGAAACATTTCTAATTAATTGACTTTAAAGAGGATTCTGTGTATCAAAATGTTAGTTAAAATCTTTCTATTTACTGTATTTTATCAAATTATTGGTTGTTCATGTCAATGGGAATTTTGGCATAAACAATTTGGTGTTAGAAACAGGGACAGTGTCAAAGGATTTATCCTACCTGTTCAAGAAAAATGGATTTTTCTGTTATATATGTATTTCAAAAAGTAAAGAAATTTAGTATAAAGAATTTGATAGTTCTATGCAACATTCTGTCTTAATTTAATCTTTGCCAACAAGTGATTTCTATTGCATAATAACCTATATGTGATATGCAAAAGGGAAATTGTATGTCATTGAAAAGAAAAAGTATTAAGTTTGAATGAATCTGTTTAAATGTTTGATTTCCTTTTATATGAATTTTAAAAGATTCATGGTAGATAATACAAATTATTTTACTAAAAGTATAGATAGATTAAAAAAAAAAAGAATTAGAAGGTTAGTAAATTAGTGTCTGATTCATTCTTTTTTAAATAATCTATTAGAAATTATGTGGCTAACTTTTGAAAGATCATTAGAATTCAAGAGAGAAAACAAACTCAAGAAACAAAGAATCCAGAAGAAATATGTCTCAAGAAGCAGGCTCTGGAAATCAAGACAGTAACGTCAGACAAAATTACAGACAAAGGGAAGAAGAGAGTGAACAGAACAACAACAGAGTGATTTAGGAAATCATATACCTATTCAAGAATTAACACCAAATACCATTATTCAAAATAAATCGTCACATCATGAGAATTCACGAAATAAAGTAAATCATCTCCAAAATCTGTTGGAAGAAATGAATGAAATAAGAAGAGAACAAAGAGCCAGTAATGATCGAATTGCATTATTAACCAGAGAAAATCAAGCTTTGAAAAATGTGATTCAACGTGAGGAAAGACTAGCAGCAACAGGGTCACGAAGTCAAGAAGCAATTTCTGGAAGGCATGCACCCAGAAATGAAAGGGAAAATCAAATCAGAGAATGGTATTAGCAGGATCATCATCCCGGGCTAGGAGGCAACGGGAAAATCAAGAAATTCAACGTGCACAATGGCAAAAATGTATTGAAGCTATGGAGCAAATGAAAGAAGAAATAAAAGGGTTAAAAAATAAAGAAGGAGGAAGAATTGAAGAGGTGCTGAAGGAAGCCAAACGAACACCGCTGGCTCAACAGTTGACATGTGTTCTATTGCCAAGAGAATACAGTATCCCTGTATTTGAATGTTATAATGGTACAAAGGACCCGACCTCACACTTAAAATATTATAATCGAGTGATGTCACGATAGGATGGACACGAAGCAATAATGTGCCGATGCTTCCCATCAAGTTTGAAAGGTTCAGCATTCTTATGGTATGACAGATTGCCAGAAAAATCTATTCAATGTTACTCATAATTAGTGAGGAAATTTCTCGAGGCATACATGTACAACAAGCCCGTTGATTCGGGAGTGGACAGACTATATTCCCTTACTTCATGGCCAGAAGATTAGATTCGGTCATATACGGCCCGATGGCATGCAAGTTGCCAAGCAATTGGAGATGTAGATTCAAGTACAACGATCAATCATTATAAGTGGGGAATCGCTGATCGGAGATGTCAGCTTTTTATTGAAATTCATCGTAACAATCCCAAAACTGAGGGACAGTTCAGGGAAATAATAGAAACATGTGCAAGATTGCAAGATGTGCAAGAACAAGGTCCGAGAAGTAATTCGCGAAATCAAAGAAACATAAAAAGGACAAATTCAATCGAAGTATCACCAGAACAAAAAAAGAAATTCCCTCTTAAATCTGAACCAAGAGAATCAAAACGCCCACGACAAGGGGATAACAAAAAATTTGTGCAGCGATTTCAAGAAAGAGTGTTCAAAAACTCAATATATCATATTCTGAATTATTCGAAATCATAAAAAATAAACCAGATTTTTAGTGGCCACCATCAAGAGGAAATCTGCCTGAGTTCACACAACATTCAAAAGATTATTGTGAGTACCACAGTTATAAAGGGCATACAACAGATAATTGCAGGAATTTTATTATACTGGTACAAAGAATGATTGACGCAGGAGAGTTGAAAGAATTCATTCAAAGGCCCGAACCAATAGCAAGACCAGACAAGGGCAAGGCAGTGCATATTTCGTATAACAAACAATTCATTAATATGATATCATTTTCAGAAGAAAGTGATACAGATATGAACGCTGCAATCAATAGAAAGTTATGCAAGAGGAATCGGGACCATGAAATTTTTAAAGTATCAGGAAGGATAACGGAAGCTTGGGAAGATTGGATGGCATCCCCTTTAACTTTCTCGGCACAGGAAGTAAATGAGATGCATAATGATCCTTTGGTTCTTACATTGCTAATGTCAGGGTGGAACGTTAGAAAAATTCTTTTGGATGGGGGCAGTTCTTTAAATGTGTTGTTTCATGACACATTTTGCAAAATGGGACTAAAAAAAGATCAGTTAATCCGGTCCCGATAAGTTATTTATGGGTTCAATGGAATGGCTTCAAGACCCGAAGGAGATATTGATTTGGAAGTATCTGCTGGAACAATTAACATCTTGACAAGATTCATCGTAGTGGATGCTCCATCCCCGTACAATGCAATAATCGCGGGACGATGGGTACACCAACTGAAAGGTGTAATTTCAACTTATCATCAATATTTGCGGTTTCCAACACCGCAAGGAGAAATGGAGATAAAGGGAGATCAAGATGATGCAAAGTTTTGTATAATGGCAGAAGTAAGAATGAATGAAGAACGGGAACAACAACAGTGGCAAAGGAAGAAAGACCGCAAAATCAAAGCAAATGAAGAGGAGATAAATCAATACTTGAAAAGAAACGTCGAACAAAAAGCAACAAATGAATTAGGAGAAAGCAGTAAGGATCAAGAAAATTCAACAAATCGGCAATTCGAATGATCCTCATAGCAATTAAAGGGAACTCCAACTTCGATCGGGAATCCTAAACCATTTTCACTTCTATAGAAGAAACTAAAATTATAAATATTGGAACTACAGAATTACCCAAACAAGTGTGAATTGGAACATTGATGAAAGAAGACATGGAGCAAAGTTTGATCAAGCTATTTCGTGATTTTGTAGATATATTTGCATGGAACATGGAAGACATGCCCGGGATAGATCCAAATATTGTACAACATGAATTACAAATACGTCCCGATGCTATACCATTTCGACAACGGATACGTAAGGTTGCACCGGAATATTACGATCCAGTAGAAAAAGAGTTAGCAAAGCTTTTAAATGCAGGATTCATTCGTGAAGTACGATATCCAACGTGGATTTCTAATATGGTGATCGTTCCAAAAAAGAACGGTGGAGTAAGAATCTGCATAGACTTCACCAACTTAAATAAGGCATGTCCGGAAGATAGTTGTCCACTTCCCAACATTGATCAGTTGGTAGATGTTGTAGAAGGCCATGAGGCATTATCTTTTATGGATGGTCAGTCGGGATATAACCAGATTGCACTTGCAGAAGCTGATCAAGAACATACGGCATTCTTCACTCCACGGGGGTTGTATTGCTATACCAGGATGTCATTTGGATTACGAAACGCGGGAGCAACATATCAACGACTGGTTGATGCAATATTCAAACCTTGGATCGGGAAAATTCTAGAAATTTATGTGGATGATATGTTGGTAAAAAGTAAATTATCTATCAATCATCTACAAGACCTCACTGAAGTTTTTGGTGCATTACGAAAATACAAGATGAAAGTTAATCCGGAGAAGTGTATTTTTGGTGTTACTTCGGGACGTTTTTTGGGTTATTTGGTTACAAAAAATGGAATTGAAGTTGATCCAGCAAAGATTCAAGCAATAACAGATATGCCATCACCCAACAACATTAAAAGTGTACAGAAATTAAATGGATGTTTGGCCGCTTTAAGCAGATTTATTGCTCGATCATCAGAACGGTGCAAACCCTTTTTTTGATATACTTAAGAAGAAAAATAAATTTGATTGGAACGATCGATGTGAACAAGCTTTCCAAAACATAAAAATGCATCTGGCTACATTACCAGCATTACAGAAACCGGAACCTGAAGAAATATTAACTTTGTACATAGCGGCAACGAAAGATGCAATCAGCGCATTGATGGTACGTACTAATGAGAAAATAGAAAAACCAATATATTACATCAGCAAAACCCTTAATTCAGCAGAAAGAAATTACACTAAAATCGAACAACTCATTTTATCATTGGTCTTTGCCACTCAGAAGTTACGTACCTATTTTCTTACACATTATGTTCGTGTCCCAAGCAAGGCACCGTTACAATCAGTATTAAAGAATACAGGAAAAGTAGGAAGGATCGCAAAATGGAACACCCAGCTAGAACAATTCAACATCATTTATGAGTTGCGAACCGCACAAAAATCTCAAGTTTTAGCTGACTTCCTTGCGGATTTCCCGATTGAAGAACAATATGAAATTCAAGGTCCGATAGGTGGAAAAAAAGAAATTAACTTATTTAAAACTTTTTTCACTAAAATTTTCATCACTTTAATAATTCATTTTTTATTTGTATATCTATGTTAAAGGATTACCAGGATGCGAGGAAGAGGACCCACAAGATATTCTGAACTCAACAAATTCTCAAAGGTGAGAAGTCTTTGTTGATGGGTCCCGAAATAAGGAAGGAGCGGGAATTGGCATTGTGATTACTGCACCAATAGGAGGACGAATGACACATTCATTTCGTCTTGAGTTTGAAGAACATACAAATAACATAGTAGAATATGAAGCTGTGGTTCATGCTATAAAACTCATCATCGAGCTAGGAATCATCAATGTTCGACTCACAAGTGATTCCCAATTGGTAATTCGATAAGTCGAATTAAAATATCAAACACTTGATAAAGATTTAGTACAATATAAAAACCTTGTTCAAACCTTAGCAAATCAAATCCCAAA
>JAJJMC010011550.1:2580012-2672913 GCA_023531435.1 Papaver californicum
CCAAGGTTATTATTAGATATCCATGCTTAAGGACTCAGAAAACATGGTACGAAGGTGTGAAGAATGTCAACGATTCGCAAAGAAAATCAAAGCACCTGCCACAGAGCTTAATTCTATACTCAGTCCATGGCCATTTGCGAAATGGAGGGTAAATATTGTTGGTCCGTTAGTTGAAGGGACCAAAAAGAGAAAATATTTAATTGTGGCCACCGATTATTTTACCAAGTGGGTAGAAGCTAAAGCATTAGCTCGAATCAGAGACATCGATGTGTTCACATTTTTATTTGAAAATATCATCTGCAGATTTGGGATTCCAGCTGCCATAGTTTCTGATAATGGAAAGTAATTTCAAGGAAAAAACATTGATATGCTATTTGAAGCATTTAACATTCAGAAACACAAATCCACACCATTTTATCCCCAGACTAATGGACAAGCTGAATCCTTAAATAAAACAATTGCAACAAATTTGAAGAAAACATTGGATGGACATTACAAACAATGGTGTGAACAATTGCACAACCACAAGAAAAGAATCCACTGGAGAGTCACCATTCCTTCTTACCTACGGGACAGAAGCAGTTATACCAACAGAAGTCATTCTACCTACAACTAGAACAGAAACATGGGAGAAAAATCTAAATTCAGATTTAGTGTTACAAAAGTTAGATGATTTAGAAGAAAAAAGAGAGGTGACACTCCAGAAAATGGAAAATTATCAAAGAAAGTTGGCACGGGATTACCACAAAAAGGTCAAGTCACGAAACTTTGTCCAAGGACAATATGTTTTACGACAAATCACGGAATATCATCGGGACAAATGTGCAGGGAAGTTTGCACCAACCTGGGATGGTCCGTACATAATACAAGCATCAGCGGGACAAGGATCATACTATCTTCGGAATATGCAAGGAGAAATCTTACAACATCCATGGAACGCACAATACTTAAAACTTTATTATCCATGATTAACAGTACAACTATGGTGGCCAATACAGGTATACAAATTTTTATTCAATACTTTATCTAATGATAAGATTTTTTATGAAGTTATACTTAAAATAACAGTCAATTCCAGGAACACCTCATTCTGGAAAACGCTACGATTGGCGACATAATCAAAATTCAATTCCAGGAACACCTTATTCTGGAAAACGCTACGATTGGCGACATAATCAAAATTCAATTCCAGGAACACCTTATTCTGGAAAACGCTTCGATTGGCGACACAATTATGATTCAATTACTCCAGGAACATCATATTCTGGAAATCGCTTACGATTAGCGACACAATCGTAATATAAACAAAAAGGTAAATGTCCTTATAGAATTTTAATAATTGTGAGATTCTAATAAAGAAGGAATACCTAATTTATGGTTATCATTTTCAGAGTACGTTCGGGACCAACCCTGTATCTTACCCCTGGCCCGGGTTTGTTTTGTATGTCTGGGATCTCGAATTACATGTTTTGAGGTATATATACTTCGATCCATTGTACTCATGAAACAGTATGATTAACCTAAAGATTTCGTAAATGTCATCTCTTATGCAGGAATAATATAAAAAGCATATCCAAGCACAATAGAAGAAAGTCACAAAATGAAGTTTCCAACTAAATTATGTCAAAACTCAAGATACAAAAGGATCGGGACATGAGAAAAGAATATCAAAAGATGAAGCTATGAGCATTAGAACAAAGAACAAGTACAACTAGGCTTCGGAATTGGTACGTCGGGACGGTTGAGAAGGAACCTTCGGGACAGTAGCGCGACCATTCAATACAGAAGGATCGGCTTGAGCATGATCCAAGGCAGCATTAAATGACATTGCAATTTTTGCCTTGGCATCTTGTCTCACCCAACTTGTATAAGCACGCCCGTAATTAATTTCTGATTGAAGATCTTTAATTTTTTGCTGATATTTTTCTACTTGTTTACCCAAGCAGGATCTTTGATCTTTTCAGCATTTAATTCCTTTAATAGCTCCACAGATTTTGATTGCTCTTCTACAATTTCCTGTTCACGAGCTTCGAGCTTAGAAGTCTCAACATTCAAACGAGATTGCAAATCCCGAAGCTTTACTACACTAAGAGCTACGTTCTTTTCCGAAGTCTTCAACTCTTCAGTAATATTTGTTATTGTGCTATTCGCAACATTGAGTTCAGCCTCTGCTATTGTTACTCATGCATTAGCTTCATTGACCTTCTTTTCCAGTCCTGAAAACCAGAATAAGTATCAGATAAACCATATAATACCCTAAACAAAACAAGCATAAACTCAAGCATATACCTTTAGCTATATACTTAAACTCTGTTTCTTTAAGAGTTAAAGTTTTCAGAGCTTCCTGATATTTCGATTTAGCTCTATTGCGTCTCCAAGTATTCAACTCAATACTATCGGAGAACTGTGCTAATTTCCCTTTAACCAATTCCATTTCCATATTTACTTATTTTGCACGATTGTTCAACTGAATCATCCTACGCTTGAACTAAATAGGGAATCCAAGTCTCCCACTGATCCCATAAATGAAATTCAAAAAAAAAAAAAAAATATATATATATATAGAGGTACGAACCCAAAATAGGTACGAACTAAGGGGCAAGGAACGAACCTTGATTCTGACTTTGAAGCCCTTGATTTTGATCCTCAAAATTTTGAAGTTGTTGTTGTTCTTGTTGTTACTGTTGTTGTTGTTGAAGTTGTTGTTGAAGATAGTTGTTTTGCTGCTTGAGATTTTCATTTTCTTGCTGCAAATCATCATTTCCGCGCTTCACCATCTCTGCTTCGTTCTTGAACAATAGCTCCATCATTGTGGCCCGAGCTTTATAAAACTTATACGAAGAGAATAGGAAATCGGTGCCATATTTAAGCTGAGCAAGAGCTTGCTGCGGGAAAGAATATGATGGACCCTCTGCAATAGACAGAGCTTCATTTAAAGAAGAAGGGGGATTTAGCGGGAACGATTGATCGTAGCATTCGCTATCAAACCAGGCGTCCCGAGCGTCCTCCAGTGGAACAACACCAAGTGAATTCCGCAGCCTAGACATCGAAGAACTATCAGATTTCAATGAATCGGGACATGCGGAAGTATTCAGAAGTCCTTTAGAAAGAAACCACTTAAAAGCTTCGTCCGCATCACCAGCAAGGTTGATTCCTTTATTCATTCTCATATTTAGATCCACTTCAGAGAAGGACCTTTGAGCAGAAGGTTCAGCATCAGGCATGTCAACATCGACCCTATCAGCATTAGTGGAAGAACAAACCAATGTCCCGATGGGTGCATTTGATTCATGAATGACTCCAGAAGCATTTTTATCTACAAGGAGGTTCGGGACATTAGGGACATCTGTAACTGAAGTACTAGGAGCTATGTTTTCAACATCCGCTTCTTCAGTAATTTCATTTGTCTTTTCTTCTACAATATCATCTTTAACATCAACAACAACATTTTCTTCTTCAATATTTTCTTCAACAATAACAACGTCATTCACTTTTTCAATATTTTCCTCTTCAACATCAATATCATCTGCTTCTTCTTGAGGTAATCCAGTAAAAACTGTCATTGTACCACTATTTGAAGCGATTGGCTCTATGTCGAAGTTAAAAGGAAGGGAAGAAAAGGAATCATAGAAGCCGGTAGGAACAGAAGTAGTAGGAACAACTTCAGAAATAAATTGAGCTATTGGAGGCTGGTCCGAAGAAATAATTGGCTCCCCCACGCTAACAGGAACAACATCAATGATGACGTGATGTCCTGAAACTTCTGCTTGGACCGAACCTTCAACGTTCTGTCCCGCAGCTAAGATAAGAGCGGAACTGCTATTCCCTTCAACATAGCAATCTCTAATTTCCCCTTTTTCTACTTCAGAAGGGTACAACGGTCTTTTTGGTTTCTTTTTCTTCTTCTCAGGGAGAACCAATTTTCGTTTCCCCTTACCTTCAATAACTTCTTCCTCAACTCTTTGCCTACCTTCAACGATCTGAATACCGAGGCTTGGGCGAGGAGGAGGAACTTCAGTTTGAAGTTCGAAATCGGATTCAACCTGAAGCACAAACATTTGTCCCGTAAGAAAAAATTCAATGGTAGTTCGGGACAATACTAAAAGAAAGAAGAGTACGAACCTTATATTCAAACTTGTAGTCATCAAAATTTAATCGCCAAGGACAATAGCTTGGGAAACTTTTACGAACCCTTTGAATTTCATCTTTGGAGATGTTACCAAAAACCAAGGGACCTTCAATTATAATTGGAGTGTGATACCACTTATAATCATGATCTTAACGAATTCTTTCTTTTGTGGGAAAATCAATTTTGGTAAATGAAATAAACTTGATTTTTGGATCGTCAACCTCATATAATAAGTGAATCCCGTAAGACACTTACGAACAGGGCTAACGCTCCACTTCACAAAATTCCTGATATTGACACCATCTCCGTATGTAGAATGAAAATTTTCAACTGTATAATTTTCACGTTCTACAAAATTTGGAACGTAACAAGTAAGATTAGTTCGCCCTTCACTTCGGAGGCTACACTCATCAAGGATACGCCACCAATTTCCATTATATTGTGTAATGGATCGAGCTTGACCATGAGGAGAATCACCGCGAGATGCAAGAACTTCAAATTGGAAAGGATTTTCTTCTTCATATAGTGGGAGACGAAGTCCGGCCTCTAAAGCACCAGCTGAAATTAATAAACTATGGAAAGAATAGTTAAAGCTCTGAATTGCTCCTAAAGTCAGTACATCATTATTTTTGTCATAGAATGAGACTTTAAATCCCTCAAGAGCATGTCTTCTCTTAAAATCCTCAATATTCATCGATCGATAACTATAAGTGGCATGAGCCCGCTTATTTTTGGGGGCAGGATTGGCAGTTATAGAAGCATCAGGAGCTGGGTTACGAACAGACCGAGACACAGCATATCTAGAAGAAGGAATTCTTGAAGGTCTTCCGGTTTCTTGGTGATCACCAGTAGCATTGTGATTTCTGGAAGACATAATGTTTTTATCTGAAAAGAAAATTTCAAAGGATCAATGTATGAAGGAATCATCATAGATCATAAAGAAACAATCATAAAAATCAAAAGCAATTATCAGTTCAATCATATCTGTTAAAAGCTAATCATGGTTAAATATCAAAATAAGATATTGGAGGTTAAAATCCTCAATATACATGGAGAACGAAGATAAACAATTACTTGATCAAAAGTAGAATAAATGTGGTTGATGCTAAAAGCTCCTGAACAGTTGGAAGAACGAAAGTATTTGAAAAGTTCAAGGAAGATAAAGAGCAGCAACTTTAAGAGGTAAAGACAGAAGTGGAAAAGACTGCAACGTATTTAAAGAAAAGAATAGAAACCGTCACAATTTGAAAAGGTGTTAATCCAGGCAAAGATTTGATTTCCTCAAAAAAAGGTAACTACACAAACGTGATAATAGAAGTTACTGCCTGCGAAAAACTCGCATAACGTGCGAAAAGAAGTAATGGTAAAACGAAAGGTAATAATTATTCTTCTACTGTTTCCAAAACCTTGGATCGACCGTTGAAAGTTTTTGAAAAAAGAAGAAGAAGGGGGCAAGTTGTTAGGAAATAAAAGGAGGAGGACACGTGTAAGATGATTAAGGAAAGAAGCAGTGGTTCTAAGAAAAACGAGAAGCACACAATCAAAGCCGTATGAAAGGATCGAGTAAATGATAGATGTGAAAGACTGAATAAATCCCTGCATGATTGACACATAAGATCGGGAAAGTAATATCACACTGATCGAAACAGATAGCATTAAATGCTTATTGAACGGGAAAGTGAGAGTAATAAATGAACATGGAACGGGAAAGTAAAGGCAATAATTACTTTTATTACTTTAACCACATGATTGACACTTATGATCGGGACAAAGATGATTCTCAAAGAACGAAGAGTACGTGTTAATCATACAAGGTAACGGACCAAAAAAGTGAAGAGCATGACCTGTCAACCATACAATCATCCCGATCTAAAGATAATAAGGAGAACGAAAGAAGGTATTGGGACAAGAGGGACCCATTAGATAATCTATAAATAGAAGAGATCATTCAAAAGAGAGGGGGTCGGTCAATTGAAAGAAGAATAGGCTAAGGAAGAGTAATCAGAGAAGAAAGAAAAGATCATTAGGTATGTATTTTTTGAGTAAGATACTATTTAAAAGTTTCAATATCATGATTCATCTTCTATACTTATAAAGATTATGAATTAGATATTGAATTAGAGACTGTAATTTGATCAAATGTTTGATAAGTAAATAAATGGTTAATTGAAACCTTTCTAATTAATTGATTTTAAAGAGGATTTTGTGTATCAAAATGTTAGTTAAAATCTTTCTATTTACTGTATTTTATCAAATTATTGGTTGTTCGTGTCAATGAGAATTTTGGCATAAACAATTTTAAATAAATGGTTAATTGAAACCTTTCTAATTAATTGATTTTAAAGAGGATTTTGTGTATCAAAATGTTAGTTAAAATCTTTCTATTTACTGTATTTTATCAGATTATTGATTGTTCATGTCAATGGAAATTTTAGCATAAACACGTCCAATGCATGGGTCGAGCCTCCACCCACAAAAGATCAAGTGGATTAGATTGGGTTGGCTGATTATATAACAAATGCTGAGCCTAAGTGGGAATGTAGGATCTTTCTCTTACCTATACTCGCAAGGGATTGATTTTGCAAGTTAACCGAGAGAGCCTTGCCAAACCAGATCAACAACAACACAAATTGATGCTACTTTTACAAGCATTCTGCACTCATCAATCTCGGCCATGATATTCTCGCTTGACAAAACACTGCTCCAATTGAACGCGTTTGACAAATGCCCTGCACCGTTACAACACAGCGTCACATACCTACAAACGAGATTCCGCCTGAATTGCAGGACTAACTTTCGTTAACTCCCAAAATCCCTTCCCCAACCCACCGCCTTTTCCCTAAATTCTTGTTTTCTCGGAATTTCCATTCTCTGGTCTTTTACCGTTTCTAAACAACAGCGTTTTTTCCACTATCCATATCTTTTCTTTTATTACGACCGCATTCCCCTTGTACGGTTTTTGTTTCCATATCCAATTCCGATTCCTAAGCCACGATTCATCCTTCTATAAACCGCTTTGCATATAAAACCTTCTCCCTTCTTCTTCAGTTTTACTTGTTTGCAGTGATTTCTTGACAGTTTTTCTTTCTCTCTAAAGAAAACAAAATCAAGATCTGATAATGGCAATGGCGAGATTGAGTGTGTTCTTAGTAGTTCTAGGGATTCTTCTTGTTACAGATGTTTCTTGTGTAGATCCACCAACACTTGCTCCAGTAAGCGGTAACGATTCTCCAGTTTCACAACCACCGATTCAAAACGTTGAAGCTCCATCTCCAGCAGCAATTCTGACATCTCCACCGTCTCCTCCACCATCAGATGATGTTTCCTATTCTTCTCCGTCTCCATCACCATGGTTTCCTTCGCCGGCGCTGGCACCAGAAAGTGATATTGATAATGGCAGCGGACATGTAACAGAGAAATCTTCTCCTCCTTCTACTTCTTCTTCTATTTCTTCAGGAAAGAAGGCTGGAATAGCAGTCAGTGTGGTGATTGGTGTAGGTCTTGTTGGATTAGGAGGATATGTTTATAAGGAACGTCAAGATAATATTCGAAGAGCTCAGTATGGATCTTATGTTTGAAGATACGAAATCTTTTGTTTCGTTTCGATTTTCTGGTTATTATTCAATTCAATTACTTTTGTTTGTCAATTCTTTGTTTTTTTATTAGAATGGTTAGTCAAATACTTTTTAGTTCAACAGGTTTTGTTGAAGAAATACTTTTCAATTCAATAGATTTGATTTTGTTGAAGAATTTTGGATTTACAGTAATAGTCAAATTAGGTTTCGTCAGTCAATAGTAGTTCAGTCTCGTGTCAAGTCCGGTACCACCACCGTGCCCAGAATATTCATGTGCTACTCAATAGGACCAGTTTCTGGTTTGCATTTTTTTTTTCTTTTTTGTTGTTGCTGCTGATGTATGAGAAGAAGCTGCAGTTGATATTGATAATACTTGTATACCAATTGCGATTCAAACTAGTCTCCTGTGTTTATTATAAATGCATACATAGATACATTATATGAATTCTAAAATTCAATGACTTCAATTTCTAGTTTGAAATAACCAAGGAATTGCCATCTGAATACAAGGACTTCATTTCTTAATGGCTATTGCATTGTTATGAGAATTATTGAGATTCAACTTATCACCGGTTAAGATGTTGCTGCTGCTTCTTTTCTTCTGCACTTGTTTGTTCTTATTCTCTAAAAGCTCCATTGCAAATGATAGCATGGTTCTAAATGAATATATTAGTGTTAACAAGACCTTGGTTTCATCAGGTCAAACCTTCGAATTTGGCTTCTTCAGTACAAATAATACCAGCAAGAACTTGTATTTGGGAGTATGGTATAAGAATATAACACCTACTTTCATTGTATGGGTCGCAAACAGAAATCATCCATTGACAGATGTAGCTGGGAGTTTTGCTATAGCAGATGATGGAAATATTGTCCTACTAGATGGTTCTGAAATTGTTATCTGGTCATCTAATTGTCAAGGTCAGTAGACAACCCCGTTGTTCAACTCTTAGAGTCTGGAAATCTTGTTTTGAAAGTTCAGGATTCAGCAAGTTACATATGGCAAAGTTTTGATTATCCTACGGATACTCTGTTACCTGGCATGAATTTTGGATGGGACCTAAAAATCGGCCTCAATCGTTATTTGACATCACGGAAGAATGTCAACGACCCTTCTGCGGGGGATTATTCTTATGGTGTTGATCTTGCTGGATTACCTGAATTTGTTTTACGTAATGGATCGGTGAAACAATATCGTTCTGGGGTATGGAACGGAGTTCGACTTGGTGGTTTTCAAAATTTTAGGCCTAATGAAATTATCAGTTACGCAGTTGTCATAAATGTCCACGAAGTTTATGCAGGCTATGCGACCAAAGGCAACGACCCCTCTGTTATTACGAGGGAGTCACTGAAACTCAATGAAGGCGGAAAACTAGAACGATTTAGCTGGGATAAGCAGAGTATGAAGTGGAGTGATATGACAAGGCAGGGACCAATGTGACAATTATAATTATTGTGGTGTTAATGGTATCTGTAACATTGCTATATCTCCACTTTGCGAGTTCACACCCATATCAAAAGAGCAATGGAGCTGGACAGGTGGTTGTAACCGAAAAACAACTCTAAAATGTGGGAGCGACATATTTGTACCGATCGAAGGGCTGAAATTGCCTGACATGGTAAACTTTTTGATGAACAAGAGTATGAGCCTTGATGGATGTAATTTGGAATGTTCGTGGAACTGTTCTTGTACAGCTTACGCTAATTCAGATATTCGTGAAGGTGGCAGTGGTTGTATACTCTGGTTTGATGATCTTTTCGATTTTAGACAATTTAGTGATGCCAGTGGTAGCCAACCCCTATTTATACGGTTCGCGTCATCCGAAGGGGAGCCAATATTCCACAGGACCAAGAAGAAGAAAAGCCGAGTGCTAATGATAATCCTTCTCTCAGTTGGTTCAGCTGTGCTATTATTTTCTTTGGTCATCTTCTTAATCATTTGGAAAACTAGGAGAACGGACGGAGTACTTAATGCTGACAAGAGACAGAAGGAAGATTTGGAATTACCTTTGTTCGATTTGATTGCTTTAGAAACTGCCACAAACAACTTCTGTCACACACAAGATTGGAGAAGGTGGTTATGGTCCTGTATATAAAGGTAAGACATCACAAGGACAAGAAATAGCTGTGAAGAGGCTCTCCAAGGATTCTGGTCAAGGCATCACCGAGTTCAAAAATGAGGTAATCTTGATTGCAAATCTTCAACACCGGAATCTTGTTAAGCTTTTAGGTTGCTGCATTCAAGGTGAAGAAAAGATATTGATATACGAGTATATGGCGAATGCAAGCTTGGACTATTTTATTTTTGATCAGAAGAGAAGCAAACTGCTGAATTGGGATAAGCGGCTGAGCATTGTGAAGGGGATTGCGAAAGGACTTCTTTATCTGCATCAAGATTCTAGTTTGAGAATCGTTCACAGGGATCTCAAAGCCAGTAACATTCTCCTTGACTGGAATATGAACCTGAATATTTCAGATTTTGGATTGGCAAGACTTTTAGGAGGAGAACAAACTGAAGTAAAGACACAGAGACTAGTTGGAACATATGGTTATATGTCTCCAGAGTACGCAGTAAATGGCCATTTTTCTGTGAAATCCGATGTTTTCAGCTTCGGCGTACTAGTGTTAGAGATAATAAGTGGAAAGAAGAACAGAGGGTTTTACCATGACAATCACCATCATAACCTTTTAGGACATGCATGGATATTATGGAATGAAGGTAACCCTTGTGAACTAATGGAACCAGGTTTGGGAGACTCAAATTCTGCATCTTCTAATGAAGTATTGAGATGTATTCAAGTAGGTTTATTATGTGTTCAAAAACTTCCTGAAGACAGACCAAGTATGTCAGATGTGGTTTTCATGTTAAGCAGTGAGCATTTGTTATTACCCGAACCTAAACAACCCGGGTTCTTCGTTGAAAGAAGTTTAGATGATCATGCAAATACTAATCCGAGAAGTTCTGTAAATCAAGTGACCATTTAGGCCAGGTAGAGCTAGTGAATTACTTGTTTGTAAATTTTCATATTTCCTTTGTAACGGATCCTGTTGTTGGGGCAATACCCTGCTTCCAATAGCCTTGCAAGTACACTTTCTATGAACATACTTAAAGGAAATACAATAATTACTAAAATAAGTTTCAAGCAAAACAGATTTGCATCTCCATTCTCCAGTTTATAGTACGGTGTTCCTCAAATAAAAAATCCTAAATATTTGAAACTACCCTAGTCTAATTTGAGTTTAAGCATCGTTAATGATCATCTTTGAACCAAGTGGGCAAGTCATCTTGTACCCTATGTTGTGTGCGGCGCAAGGCCAGGCGAGGCGCCAAACCATAGCCTTGCGCCTTTTATGCCTAGGCGCACCTAAGGCGGATAATGCGACCTTAAAAATATAAATCAAGGGAGTGACTCATGCCTTTGCGCATTGGGCCCATTATTGGTGACGCGTCCCTTTTACGAATAGTGTACCTTGGCGCCTAGGCAAGCGCGTCGCTCGCCTTTCACAACATAGCTTGTACCTGTTGGATATTATATAGAAAACTAAAATTTCAAAGAAATAGACATGCCAATTGCGATGACCATTTGATTAACGCGGTTCATAATGTGAGAGGAAGCTGCAGTTCGTAATACATGTATAACATTCGCGACTCAGTCTAATCTCCTATGATTATGCATAGATAGATGTTGTATTACTATTTTAAACGGTCACAGTTTCATATAAACTCTAGTTCACACTACCTAACCAAACATATATTTGATTACTAAAATCTATGTTTAAATGTTCAACATACACATAAATTCGCAGTCAATTAATTTCGAAGTTATCGGATTCATTATGTTGGTTCTGCAATAATAAAATACTAAAAATAAATAATGTTAATGTTAAATAAAGTTTTTAAAATTTAAACACTGATTTGAGGGCAGGGTCACTTGATCATCAAACTATCCTTAACACAATAGTTTATTTGTACGCCTCAAAAATAAGTGATGCTAAATAACCAACAGTGAAGTTGTGTCCATGATAAAACTGCCCGATACAAGTATTGTATAGCACTAAAATATTTGTCCACTCAAACGAACTCAACAGCAAAATGAAGGAAAGAAATAAACAAGCAAATGCGCAAACAAAACAAGAAGAGGGGAAAAGAGCCAGGGATAGTAGCCTGCTCTGGGGATGAGCTGAAATAAACAAAATGTTTTTCTTTTATAGGCGAAGAAGAAGAGAGAAATCAGTCCAGTAATTAATTTTGTGTCGACAGAATGTTGTAAATCTGTGTCGACATAATGAAGTAAATCTGTGTCGACATAATGTTATAAATATGTGCCGATATAATGATGTAAATAAAAAACGGGCAGAAAATATCGACACATGTTGTAAATGAAATTATATTCACCGCCCCCCATTAAGACAAGATTTATTTTTTAAAATTAAATTCGTTAAGGAAATAATTCAAAAGTATTTTGTCCAAAAAGATAAGTCTTGGTTGACCCACATCCACACCCGAGCCCGAGCCCGGTCCACCCAACCGGACGGCAGCGTGCGAAGCACCGCGCATATGTGAAATATGTTGATCCCAAAATACCACTCTTAGATGCAATTTTCTTAGTAATATGGAGAGACAACATTTTTAGTTTCTCCTATATAGGACTAAAGGTTTCATTCACAATTAAAGAAAATAAACTAATGTCCTTAGTGACCCTTAGGTCCTAAGATACATTCCTACCAAATCCAAAAAACAAAATATTAAAAATTATTTTCTCCAATAATTTCGTGCTCATTTCATCTACCTTTTTTTGTCATCGACTTCAATCTCTTGTTGGAAGTTTGAACTAACAAAGAAATTGTTATCTTAATGTCACGAAGAACTGTTCTTGTACAGCTTATGCTGATCAGATATTCGTGAAGGTGGAAGTGGTTGTATACTCTGGTTTGGTGATCTTTACGATTTTAGACATCTTGGTGATGCTGGTAGCCAACACATGTTTGTACGGTTAGCCTCGTCAGAAGGAGAACAGATATTCCATAATACCAAGAAGATGAAAAACCGAGCGCTAATGAAAATCCTTCTCTCAATTGGTTCAGCTGTGCCATTATTTTCTTTGGTCATCTTCTTAATCATTTGGAGAAGTAAGAAAACGAGAGAAGTACTTAAGGGTGACGAGGGACAGAAGGAAGATTGATGTGTTTGGTACCGTTTTATAAAACTGTTTTCCGTTTTATAAAATAAAGAAAATAGAAAAATACAAGAAAACGCGTTTGGTAGCTATGATTCCGAAATGTTTTCTGTCTGTTTTTTTATTTTTGAAAACAAAAAAACGAAAACAACTATTTATCATTTTCGTTGTTTTTCTTTTTTCTTTCTTAAATGTTTTCTATCTGTTTTTAACTTATAATTAACTTTTGAAAAATGTGTTTTTGAAAATAGTCCTACTAAACACCTTTTTAAAATTTATTAGAAAATGAAAACCAGAAAAATGGGTATGTTTTAAAAACACTAGAAAATGATTTTTGAAAACAGTTTTATAAAATAGTACCAAATAGTTTTATAAATTATTAGAGTTTCTTTTAAATTTTTTTAAAAACAGTTCTTTGTTTTTAAAAATATAGAAAACAGAAAAAGGGAAAAAACGTGTTTGGTGGAGGTATTTTCAGAAAACGTTTTTCATCCGTTTTCTGTTTTTAAAAACGAAAAAACGAAAACGATTATTAATCGTTTTCTGTGTTTTATTTTTCTTCTCTCGCCTCTTTCACTGACAGCAAATCTCCTTCGATCTTCTCCTTCAATTCTCCATCACCACTACCATAACTAGCAACACAATCACCACCACTTCCTTACACTCATAAAATTCGATGAGTTTTTTTCTTCACGCATAAAAGTTTGGGTTGTTCCATTTGATTCTTTCCGAAGGAACTCCCTCTCTCTTTGAATGTTGAATTAAGTGATGCCTTAGATTTTTTCATTTCTCATCACAAGCAAAAGGAAGAGGTAAACATCTATTTATGATATGGGTTTCCCTGTATTGGTTGATTAGGGTTTCTTTGTTTGTGTTGATTGATTACGAAACTTAATTCAAACTGTATGATTAGGTAACTGTATTATTTCAGTTCAGCTGTATGATTCACAATCGGTTTTCACAGATCTATCATGGTTGCTACTGCATGAGAACAACAATAGATGACTACTGCTAACACTTGTTTGTCTCATTTTCTATTAACCCTTATTTGACTACTACTAATTTCAGAAATCATTTCTCCTTTATCTATTTCTTCTTGTTACTCATAGGTTTGACAAAACGAGAGGAAAGCACATCTTACCCAGGTTTAAGCTCTTAACTCTTCTCTTTGTCTCTTTATTATTTTTTTATTTTTTTGAAGCATTTTGTCTCTTTATTTCTGTGAGTTTCTTTTGTTTTTCATTTTTTAGTGTGTAGTTATTTTAGCTTTGTTAAAGAAGGTTGTAAGGAAGTCAGGGTTTCTTATTTCATTTTCAATTTTGGACATTAAAGCCACTATGGGACTTCAAATCATTTCCTCTCTAAATTTCCTGTTGATTTTGTCCATTTTTCGTTTTATTGAAATGTCAAATCAAATCTGTGATTATAAAAAAAAAAATGTCGAAACTCTTCTCAGAGTTGAATCAAATATGTGATTATAGTAGTGGGTTTTGGTTATATTACTAGAAATTTGTTATGTGATTGTTTTTTTCCTTCAAATTTTGGTAAATTTAACCTATGTTTTTTTTTCCAGGTATCAGCGTGGGTTTTTGGGAACCAACCACTTTGTTCAACAGCTCAGTGATTTTGGGGTTTGTAATCCTTTTGTAGTTTCAATTTACGTGCTTCGTTTTGCCAATTATGTGATTTTAGTTTTATTTTGTATGATTTAGTTAAGTTTTGTATGTTTAGTATCATGTATATGGTAATTTATGGTGAAATTGTTCCATTTTTAGTTTTGTGAGTTCACATCTTGTTTAGTATCATGATTTTTGTTCAATTTTGTATGTTTAGTAGATCATCTTACTTTGTGTAGTTGAGTTTTCAAGTTTCTTGTTAGTATGAATAGCTTCGATTAACGTATGGTTGTTAGCACATAATCTTTTTAGGTTTCAAACGTGGTTGTTAGCACATAATCTTCTTTTGAATGTGATGACCACCACTCATTTACATTCGAGAAGTATTATGCATCATTCTCGTTTAATAGAGAGTATTGAGTTGTTGCGTGTGTCTGTGCCAAGGGCACGTATGATCCAGTCTTGATTTCAGTCATAGTTTGTATATATAGTTGTGATTGTAACTCATTGTTCTTGTTTAAGAACATTCAATAAACACGAAACTTTGTTTTATCACAATGTAGACATAAGGTCTAATATGGTATCATAGTGTGTGTATAAATAAGTGGAAGGAAAATACAGTCTTGTTGGTTTCTTTTTTTTGTTGTAAATAAGAGGATTCAGTTCTTGAATTTATTCATAGTGTCTGTTTTAGGTTTGTACTAGTGCCTGTATGGCTCTACATTTGCTTTCTTGTTCACTGTTGGTGCTGATTTTCTGATACACTTTTGGTGATAAGTGTAACAATCTGTTGGTTGTTGTCATATGTGTGTGTTGAGGAGACATCAAGTAAATCTTATGGTATGCGCTAGTATGTGTTGTGTACACTACTTTTGTTATTGTTCATCCATTGTGTTTCAAGGAAGGAGTGTTGGTGCTAGGTTTGATGTTCTCTTTTTGTTGATACTTCTTTTGGCAAGAGTATTTTGGTGCTAGTTGTTGTTCCCTGATGTGTGCCTCCTTGCAGTGAGTGTTTTCTTCCCTCATCAAACTCTGCAAATTGGTTCTTTGTGCTTATGGGACTTGATTTCAACTTCATCAACTATATTAACTCATGTTTCTTATACTACTCCATTGGTCATATCTACCATTTCCGGACCTGCTATTTCACTTGCACCAGACTTATTCATCACTTCTCCCTTATGTTGTTGCTCTCTTTCTGGTGTTCAAATTGGTTGTTAGTGTGTGTGTCATTAAGTGTTGTTTGTGAGGAATACGACGGTATTACTTGCTGGTGTTCTTAGTGGAGTACAAGCATGGTTGTTGCAGTAAGTGATTGATTCACTTGTAAAACTAATTTAACACATTTTCTTTGTGTGTATAAAGCATGATGCTCTGCATCTAAGGCTCTGAGTATTTTTATATCTTTTAAGAATAAAAAAGATATTATTTACCATATGAAATTCCCTGTATCCAAGACTCTGAGATTTAATCTAGAACCTTCAGATCTATTAAAATGTCAAGTTTTTCTGAAATTTGTTTTGTTTGTTTGCAGATTGAATATTTGGTTTAGGTCAATTTATGTTTCTTAGGTCTAGAATATGCTTATAATTTAATTACTATTCCAACATGAACTAATTCTGTTTTCTGCGGTTGTGTTAGTTTCTAGTGATTTTTTTTATTTTTGTTTTTGTTGTTGTTTTCTTCTGTTTTGTCCTGTTACTTAGGTTTTTTTATTTGGGTTTATCTTTATATGCTTAAGTTTTAGATAGTATATTGTGTAGAACAAAAGATGACTTATGCATCAAGTGGTGATAATATAGATGATGTTCGCATATGGCCACAATTATTGTGGATTACTTTATTGGATTGGTTCATGAAGAAGCCAAAAATGGGTTACAAACCACTACATTGGAGGGAAAAAAAGGGTAGAAATAGACATTGTTATCTTTACTAGGTTTGGTAAGAGATATATTGTTCCAAAGTTGAAAGCCAAGTTCAATCAACTGCGTATACTGCATAGGGAATATGCAAGGTTGTTGAGTGATAGCGGTATGGGTTGGGATCCAGCAGCAAACACGGTCACCGCAAGTGATGATGCTTGGGAGCGTTACTTGAAGGTAGTCTGCATATATCTTTGTATTTATTTATTCATCTTTACTTTGTACATAATAGGTTAAGAATATATTATATGTGTAAAATTTCCTATTGTAGAAATATCCTGGTGCAAAATCCTTTCAAAAAAAGGGGTTAGACAATTACTATATGCTTGGGGAGATATTCAATAACACTACAACATCCGGGAGTATGTATAGTCCATCAACTTGGTCTCCTCCTGACTCAGACACCGTAAGAGACTTGGAAACAGAATTTCTTGGCAAAGGGGTACATGTAGAACCCGCTATCTCTGGAGACACGAGTCACCCTGCATCACACACACAATCAAATGCACAACGACGTGCTTTGGAGCTTCCTGTTGATCTTCCACAGCGAAAGGCGACTAAATCATCAAGGTTTGATGATGCACTTGTAACATGGACTGAAAATCTTAAAACCAAAGCTGAAGTTACAAAAATTAAGGCTGAACGTAAGAAGGATAAGGAAGTAACATCTCTTGTATGTACCGAGATATCATCTATTGAGGATTGTGTCGAGATATTGGACAACATGGAAGGAGTGGACGATGATGTGTATCTCAAAGCCATTGGCAAGTTCACAAACCCTGACTATCGGAGGATCTTTAAGAAAATAAAAGAATCAAGGATAATTATGTGGCTTAAGAGTTTGTAATCAGTTGTGTTTAGAATGTGTACTTGGTTGAGTGTTTTTAATCTGAACTTGGTTGACTGTTTTGATTTAGAACTTGAAGTTACATTGTGGCACATTAATATTTATGTTAATGTGAGCTTGGTTTTATGGGATCTGCTTATTTTGATAGTCAATAGTAATAGTACTATTAGTAAAAGTTGTTTTGCTATTGTATTTGCAATTGTTTTTCCTGACTTTCAGGTAGGATATAAGTGACATAGCTAGGTATATAAACTTGTTGTAATGTGTGAAGTATTTGTGCAAGCTTATAACTAATTTTAAATTGTTTTGAAAAAGGCTTATAACTAATTTTTGAAAAAATGTGTTTTTGAAAACAGTCCTACCAAACAGCTTTTTAAAATTTATTAGAAAATGAAAACAAGGAAAATGGTATGTTTTAAAAACACAAAAAAATGATTTATAAAAACAGTTTTATAAAATGGTACCAAACACGCTCTTAGATTTTATTTAAAGGAAAAAGAAAAGGAATGCACTAGACAGTGCTACAATAATGTTGACGAGGGACAGAAGGAAGATTTAAAACTGTTTGGTACCATTTTATAAAACTGTTTTCAAAAATCATTTTCTAGTGTGTTTAAAACATATAATTTTTCCTTATTTTCATTTTCTAATGAAATTTAAAAAGTTGTTTGGTAGGACTGTTTTTAAAAACACATTTTTCAAAAATTAGTTATAAGTTAAAATTGATAATTCAAAAATTAGTTATAAGCCTTTTTCAAAACAATTCAAATTTAGTTATAAACTTGCACAAAACTTCACACATTACAATAAGTTTATATTTGTACAAGCTAAGCGCGTTGGTGGTGATGTCGACGTTGATGATAAAGCCACATTATCCCTGCTATGTCATCTCTAACATTGTTCATCAACTCAATCTTCGTCGCACTTATTTCAATGTCAATTGTTGTGCTTTCTTGACTAGTACTTGTGCCTTCTTCATCTGCCACTATGAGATCCTCCGTCATAAATTGACTAAATAATTCATCATTCCTTGAATTCAAACGAATGAAGTTGTGTAAAGTACAAGATGCTACGGGAATGAGTCGTTGTCTTCGAAGTGGATAATTTGGTATGCATTTCAAAATCGGAAACCGACTCTTCAACACTCCAAAATAACGTTATATAACATTACGTAAAGAGGAGTGCCTATGATTGAATAATTCCATAGGACCTTTTGTCTGTCTACTTCTTCCCCTAAAATCACGCAAATGATACCGCTCTCCACGGTAAGGTGTGAGAAACCCGGGCATGTTTGTGTAAGCGGAGTCAACAACATAATACCTTCCTACATTCACATTAGTAGTTGATAACTTCATCAATTCAACAAACACATTTGAAGTAAATGTAAGTTAACATGAGCTATAGTAATATGTATTCAATACCTTCCTTAGGCATTGGAAATTTGTTTTCTTCATTCGATATGGCATCCATGAGTATTCTTGCATCATTGACAGTTCCTTCCCATCCAGTATATACAAATGTGAATAACATATCGAACGAGCAAGCACACATAATGTTCTGCGTGATTTGAACTTTTCTGCCTCGAAATGAAATTTTTTTAGAAGCAGGTGCCCAAGCGTTGATATGAGTTCCATCAATAGCACCAACACAATCCTATAAAACACTTCATGATATTTGAGTCCTACAGTTTTCGTTTAACAGAAAAATAAATCTTAATAATGCATATAAGATAAATTAACAAGTAATATGGGAACGAGAGTCATACCACAAACCATGGATAAAATTTAGGATTTGTTGTATTCTCTGGAGGTATCTCATCCATATTGGGAGGTTTAATTATGAGGCATCCAAAGCGACACAGTGTTTTTAAAACCTTCTTAAAGTGCATGTATACGGTCTCATTCAAATGTTGAAACATCTCTGCAATCACTCTATTGCGCATTGATTGACTAACAGTGGTCAAAAACATTCCGATAACCTCCTCGACACTTACTCATTTATCATCTTGTAAGAAGTTATTGGTCCTCAAAGTTGAGCACAACAGCCTAAATGTAGAAGGATTTATTCTCATCAAGTAAGAAGTCATTGGTACTGAACTTTTAAACATAAAAATAACCCATTTTAAAATTGGAGCCAAAACTCAGAAACGGCTACTTCTTAGACATTTATCAGGCATCTCGGTCGCTGCAGATTGCAAGAAAACAGAAAAGTTGTCTATGAAAGATGTGGGGAGTAGCATCAGGCTAGCTTTAGAACTAAGGTCCAGCAAAAGAGAAGAAAATACAATTCTAAAAAGATTTTCATTTGGTAAAAGATCGGCAAAACTATTTCAAATTCGCCATAGATAAACACACTTACGATCTAATACCCTACTAAACAATTTGTACATTTGAAACTCCTTCACCTAATATTAAGAATGAAAATTGGTCAATGTACACTTGTGATCGAAAGAAAAAGGGCCAAAACTTCATATCACTTTGAACATAACAATCATTGATTTTCCTACCAATTAAACGTTTCGCATCTACAAAACTTTAAACAACATATTCATAAAAAAATCTTGAGATGCTAAATGTATGAGCGACGAGCTCATGCTATTGTTACTTTCAGAAGCAATCTGCATTATTTACAATATCAACTAGCAATCGAGAGAACACTATGATAGTGTATTGAAGCCATGACATTTCAATACACAATATCATCTGAAGTTAGGCATTCATCTTATTGACAATCTAGACTACTACATCAAGTAAATGTAAAAAAAAAATAGAAACAAGATGCACACATAAAGGAGTAGTACGATTTACATACTGCTACACATGTTCCCATACTGCTACATATGAATACGTTGTCCCTAAATCTATTCCTATTGTTGCTTCACAGTTATTTTTAGCCATCGTAGTAGTACAAGTTCAATCATACTCAACAAGGAAGAAAAATCACACTTGAAACTAGACAAAATGATTGAGTTCACTTATACAGTTTTGGCTAGTTTTATTATGTCTGTTTCTGAATTTACTTCGAGTGTCCAAGTTCACAGTTAGGTACTTCAATCACCCATCTAGCTAAGCCAGGTTATGTTGTTGACATTATGCATAATTCTATGTTAAAATCATAAGACTGACTCATACGGATTCTTAAAATCATAAGACTGACTGATACAGATTCAAGGGAATTGCTGACATAAAAAAATCAATTGTAACTAGTGGGTCAACTATTGTTGTGACGGACCGAAATTTTTTTTCGCTTCCAACGGGTCGGGTTACGATCCGTTTGGCAAGCTCTAACTTTCCAATACACCACTCGAAAAACAGGGCTTTCAAATTCTTGGGACCAATTCAATTTTTCCAAATAAATGTTCATCGATTTACCCAAAACTGCTTTATAAGCAGTCAAACATAACCTTTATATATATTTTCTTGTGTCATCGAATCCATCAAACTGCTTTACAATTTTGATATCATTTCTGATATTTATCGATACCAACATATGATATGAATTACCAATCATCTCTTATAAAACACCAAACTTAAGATACTTAGACTTTGCTGAACAGAAATCTCACCGATTCGAAGGTTAGGATTCTCTGAGCATAGGTCCTTCACCATAGTACTAAGAAATCCCATGATATCCATCATGAAGTCAATTAGAACCTTTTGAGCATAAGTCCCATACCGTATACCCAGGTATACCAAAAGAGTCCACAATTTTGTAAGGATCATCGAGTCCGACAAATGATTTCCATCGCTTCTACTGTGAGGTTCTCTTGCCGCCGTTACAGTTAACGGTCATCGTTACAGTTAACGGTCTTCCGGGTTGCCACTCGTAAGTGGGAGCTAGCAGGCCTGACAACACACACCGTTCCAGCGACGGGTGGGGATGATCAGTCCCGTTGTCTACCACCGTTCCAGCGACGGTCTTCCGGATAGCCATCCGTAGGTAAGAGCCCAATGGGCCTGGCAATTCACTGTACTAGGTCAAGCTCAACATATCGTCTTTTACAAATGATATGAACTACTCAAGAGAGTTAGTAATCATTTCCAGATCAATGGTATAAATTGTCATCATAAACAACAACCATTCTTCTCAGATGATATGAATTGTCTCTAAATGGCAACAACCATCTCCAAGTCTCCTTTGGTGATATGAATTGGCATCCAACAATCACCCTTCATATCTCATTAGATAATATGAACAACCTCCAAGAAGTTGCAATCATCTCTCAAGGTAGTATGAACAGCCACTACTGCAACTACCTCTTACTGTCAAGGTTACAATCATCTCCGAATGGATGGTATGAACTGCCAAGCAGCAACCAACCCTTTCCCGACGATATGAACAACCTTAAGCAGTTGTGCTGAACCGCATAGCGGCTGCCTGCGTACCCTCTTCGTTGCTCGAAGGGATCAAGCACGACCGTAGTTCGTCATTTATAAATAGATATTTTGAACTACCTACAATTGTAGCAACTATCTCTTACAAGATAATATGAACTACCTTGTTTCGGTAGCAATCATCTCTTGCAGTGGATAATACAGATTTCATAGCAACAACTATCCCAAACTACACAATGTCAAGGTAGCATAATACAAATATCAGAATCTGTAATAATACAATTGCCGTACGCAATGATTAAGTTATACACAGTTTATAAGTGAACCAATATAGCTTAACTGACAAGATTTGTTTAAAACTATCAGAAGCAGTAAAACTACAACCACTACTCTGTATAGAAATGTTTCCTACTTGCTAAATTTATCTATTAACAGAAAACAGATGTTATAATCAAATCTTATTTCCTACTAAATTGTTATATCTCCTGCCATTCACTTAGGTCAGATTTATGACCTTTCTGTCCTATTTAGGTCCAACTAGGTTAGTCTAAACTCCCACATACAAAGTGAACAGGATGCATACCGAACCACACCAAATTTCCTTCACTATAAGAATTAGAGATAGATTAGAGTGTTGTAAATATGGACTGTCACCACATGGATACATAATTTGTCTTTATGGTACAAATGGTTACTTCTATCACTGCGCAAATCACTCTTCGTTAAGACCATCCAACCATTTGTAACCAAAGTGGAAAAATCTATCCAATTTCATGATAATACACAAAGGCTTTTGATGCAAATACACAAACCATTGCCAAAGTGGAGTCAGTATCTTTAAATTATAAGGCTAACCAAAACTAGTGGACACACTAAAGTAATCATTCACCATATGTCTACTAACTGTCAAAACATAAGGATTACTCAATGTTGCCGAGCTCGGAGTAATTCCTTAAAGGTTGCATATTCTGATTACCATGTCAAAAACATAAGTCAATTCCCCACCTTTACAACACAGATGGATAGGTATATATGGTTCGATAATTCTTTCTACGCTGACACGGAACACCAAAATTCATTTCAGCATTAACACCAACCCCATGCATGTAAACCATACTATTAATAATCCATATGAACACATGGAACAAACTATGAAAGTTTCATCTCAATCTGATTACTACCTAATGAGATAACGAAGGATGAGTGGGGCTGTAAAAGGTTTCCGTTTTACAGAACGTAGTCCCAGTTTATTCAACTTTTTCAGTAGCTAATGTTACCCGATTGTGAACCAGTAACATTATGAACCCCAAACCATAGATAGGGAACTGCATCACTATTAACCAAACCACAAATGTTGTCGAAAATGGTCTGACTTTAGAAAATGAATGTCTTACAGCTCCATCAAAATTCTCAGTTCATATTGTAAAATTTATAAACACCCATACAAGTGGCATTGGCAAACACGTAATGAAAATACTCCATGTCAGGTTCTAAAAGGCTTACTGTTACTAAGCTTTGTAAGCTAACCACAACAAGATATAGCACCCAAAAAAAGAAAATCAAAGAAGCTGATGTTTACCGCAAATGAAAATAACAAATCTCAATCCAGAAAGCTAGCTCAATAGATAATGCGGACATTGTCCTAATATAACAAGAACAGTTCGGCATCCATACTAGTCTGAAAGCAGACTAATAAAACACCGAAGCACCCAATAAAATCCCAAAATTCATTCTCGGCAATAACTCATTTTTTTTTATGTTCCTTCCTCCCATTATAAACATTTGCCTTCCCTTTATGCCTAGACATATTCCACTAAAACATGTAAATTATTGTGTTCTTCTTATTTCAAGTAGTAAGATACTAAGCTACTAACTGTTCGTAGATATTAAGTACAACTGTTAGACATAGTGACTAATTTTGTGCCAATGCCACTAGTGGAAAGATAAAAGGAAATAAGTTGTTCATTACTCATCCCAACCACCAAAATCAATGATTAAAATAAACCGAAGGCACTAGTATCTCTAGTCCATCAGAAAATATGTAAAACACACGAGCCATAATGAATCAAAATTAATAACTCACATGCAAATTGATGCTCTAAATCATAAGCAATAGTCCAAAAGTCAAATGGGTTATGCAGAAAATAACCCCTTTTTATTAACAAAAATTCTCTTAGACCATTTATCAAACAATGCGAAAGAACTCCCAAACTATATATCGCATGATAAAACAACAAAATGGTAGATCAGAGGCTCTGACATTGATATCTAACACTAAAAAATGAGAAGCACATAACAAAAAGTTTGAAAGCTTAAATGATGCAAACTGAGATTATTCTCTGGGTTAGACCACCATACCGTCTCTACATTCAATTATCAATTCGCAGCAAGGATGATCTTCTACCAAAAATCAAACTTCAGCTTTTTAACCAACCTTGCTTCTACTTCCAACCCTCTGTCTCTCAGTTGATTTTATAGAGAATAAACTTTTGGTGTGGCTGATCTTTCTTTAGTCCTAACTTGACTCAAAACTCCAAAATATTCAACACAACAAAATCCATAAATGATACCCCAACTCCAGAAATCTGTAAACAAGCTCTAAATTAATTACCAAAGAAAGCTTCAATCTCGAGCATCATAAATTGGAATTGGGGAAAAATCTGTCAGAAGAAATGAAAAGTTTTGAGTTTCTAGTTTATTTTATTTTCCCTCTTGTCTGAAAACAGATTGGCTTCTCTGGTTCAACTTCATTCTCTCCCCTTGCTCGCGTATGTTTTTAGTAGCAAAAATAGCAGTAGAGAGAGACCGGGAGAAAAGAGGAAAATGAACTCCCCTCCCCATTTTCTAATCTCTGTTTTTATTTTTAACATCAAAAATAGAATTTAATCTACTACCTGGGTCTTATGGAAAACATGTGTCCAATCCAACGTGTTTAAAATATTTGGTGCCTACTAATCATGTACGTTAATACCGTTAAGGGATAACCTAAGAGTGTTAAAGGCTATTGAGTATTGGAATTCAGGCACCCTAAAGGTTTGGCTAAGGTATACTGTCTATTTAGGTACCAAGATTTATTATAGAGGCAGCCTAGAAGTACTTGAATATTAGAGTTGTATGCATTAATGGGTTTAATTAATCCCGAGAAAAATGTTTGGGGTCTCACAATTGTTAATTGATATGGATTTGTTAATACCTTTTCTACTGGAGAACAATAAGGTTGTTATTGTCTTATAACAAAGTTTCTTCAGAGATCCAAGTTGAGTTGGGATACTTCCTGTCAACTGATTATGACAAAGTTGCAAAACTGCCAAAAAAAAAAAAGAACAGTATCTAAAAGTAGATCAACCAAAAAATTTAAATTGAAGTACCATTAATACATGTTCAACATGTATTAAGAAGAGGACAGAAAAAAGTTAAGGGTTTGTTAGGAGACATTAAACCAACTAAATGCGTTAACAGTTTCACAACTACTAATGGAAAGAAAGACCCAAATGGTTCCGGACTTAAATCAACACATGAAGAGTAAGATCAAATCTAACCCTCTAGACTTAGATTCAGTTCCAAACTTGAAAAAAGGACTAGTTTTTATTGAACTCCAAAGAAGAATAAAAGATATAAGAAATGAAGAAAACCCTTTATAGCACAAATATTCAATATCTAGAGACGAGATCGTTGAATAGGTATGCCCAATTTAAATAGGGAAATAAGTTTAACTTGTAGCTGCACCGTGTTGCCTATGGTTTTAGGAGAGAGAGACAATGAAACAGTCATGATTACATTTTATAGAAGAGGAAATGGTTAAACGCATAGAATACGTGTAACATGAGCCATATTCGAGCCTATCAAGCCACATTGCAAGAATAAAGATAAAGAAGTATAACTAGGTTTACCTGGAATAATAGCCAAATGACATCTACTTAACTATGAACTATTGCATACCACTGAGGACAGGATACCCGTCTGAAGAGACTTTACAACTTAAACTCTCCAGTGCTAAGGAATGCTTACGGGTTCGAATCATTGTAAATTTTATGTGAAACAGAGAAGATGATTTATTCAGATTTCTATAAACAAAATAATAATAAATTAAGCGCATAAGCTGAAGAAATTCACCTGAATATCACTTTCAGAGAGTCTATCGTGTAAACAGCTTTCTGGAAGCTTGTTCAAATGTTGATTGCAAACAAACAGGACAAAGTCAAATAACATACAACATTAAGCATTCAAGAGACGTAATAATACCAGTTGAAGACAATCTTTCGAGTTATAAAATCAAAACAAACTAGCCTTTTAATAAAACCTAGTTCTGGATCTTAGATATTCCAGTGGCACGAAAAAAAAATTATTTTCTTCTCAGTTTTCAACCTTTATAGCAAGTATGCAAGTGGACATGGCGAGTTTGTAAAGCCAATGTATTTTAGAATTGATATTCTTATTTACTAAGGTGTGATATGTGCTTCAAAGCTATAACTATTACATAGTACACACAAGGCTAATCAATAGAACGAAAACTTATGTTTTAATGATCATGCGCAAGTACCCTCTGTAACTCTTTTAGTCATCTTTACTTAGACCTAATCATGATATTAAGTTAACTACATGCTGAATGCAGATTTACCGCAGTATTAATATGTTCACATTCAGTTCATAAATAACATCAACAACTTGCACAACACCAAACATGTTTTTTAGATTCAACATAATTAGCATGAACTTATTTAGATGAAGAGAGAAGAACAAGACTCTAAAACAGAGAAGAGAGTGAGTAACAGACAACAGAGAATTGACTATTTTTCTATTTTTGAAAAAAAAAATAATTACAAAGAAATGAAAGAGATGAAATTTTTTAGAAGGGACGATGAAATTTTCAGCTTCACATTCATAGAGCTTAAGCTGTAAACAACAAAAAAGTAAGGCTACATACCCGGAATTTTTGATAAGCTCGTAAACCACCAAACCTCTTCCAACTACTGCATATGTACAGTCCCTTCAAAAAGCAAACACATACAACTTCTTTTACATAGGGTAGGTAGAACCTGTATTTAGGAAAAGCAATCAGTATTCCCTCAAAAATCAAAGCAACGAGAACCTGTTAACTTGACAAGAACATCAAATAACAATAACAAAGCAACTTTTACTAATAGTAACATAAACCTATTACTATTTACTATCAAAATAAGCAGATCCCACAAAACCAAGCTCTCATTAACATAAGTATTAATGTGCCACAATGTATCTTCAAGTTCTAAATCAAAACAGTCAACCAAGTTCAGATTAACAACACTCAACCAAGTACACATTCTAAACACAACTGATTACAAACTCTTAAACCACATAATTCTCCCTAATTCTTTCATTTTCTTAAATATCCTCTGATAGTCAGGGTTTCTGAACTTGTCAATGGCTTTGAGATACACATCATCGTCCAATCCTTCCATGTTGTCCAATATCTCGACACAATCTTCAATAGATGATATCTCGGTACATACAAGAGATGTTACTTCCTTATCCTTCTTACGTTCAGCTTTGATTTTTGTAACTTCAGCTTTGGCTTTAAGATTTTCATTCCATGCTACAAGTGCATCATCAAACCTTGATGATTTAGTCGCCTTTCGTTATGGAAGATCAATAGGAAGTTCCAAAGCACGTCGTTGTACATTTGATTGTGTGTGTGATGCAGGGTGACTCGTGTCTCCAGAGCTACCGGGTTCTACATGTACCCCTTTGCCAAGAAATTATGTTTCCAAGTCTCTTTCGGTGTCCGAGTCAGGAGAAGACCGAGTTGATAGATTAGACATACTCTCGGATGTTGTAGTGTTATTGAATATCTCCCCAAGCATATAGTAATTGTCTAACCCCTTTTTACGAAAGGATTTTACACCAGGATATTTGTGCATCAGGGAATTTTACACATATAATATATTCGTAACCCATTATGTACAAAGTAAAGATGAATAAATAAATACAAACATTTATGCAGACTAGTTATTCTTAACCCAGTACTAGATTTGATGTAAAACTAAATTTAATGAGCATCATACTAGGATCACATCTGCAGAAGTTCACTTCTTAATGGACCATCCAAACATGCATTAGAGATGACATGGAAAATATTGATCTGAAAAAAAAAGTGGTAGTCTAATTGCAATGAATCAAATGAATAGTTAAATAAAAACATTTATGCAGACTACTTTCAAGTAACGCTCCCAAGCATCAAGACTTGCGGTGACCGTGTTTGCTACTGAATCCCAACCCATACCGGTATCACTCAACAACCTTGCATATTCCCTATGCAGTATACAAAGTCGATTTAACTTGGCTTTCAACTTTGGAACAATATATCTTTTACCAAACCTAGTAAAGATAGCATTGTCTATTTCTACCCTTTTTTTTCCTCCAATGTAGTGGTTTGTAACCCATTTTTGGCTTCTTCATGAACCAATCCAACAAATTAATCCACAATAAACTGTGGCCATGTGCGAACATCATCTATATTATCACCACTTGATGCAGAAGTCATCTTTTGTTCTACACAATATACTATCTAAAACTTAAGCATATAAAGATAAACTCAAATAAGAAAAACCTAAATAACAAGACAAAACAGAAGAAAACAACAACAAAAACAAAAATAAAAAAATCACTAGAAACTAACACAACCGCAGAAAACAGAATTAGTTCATGTTGGAATAATAATTAAATTATAAGCATATTCTAGTCCTAAGAAACATAAATTGACCTAAACCAAATATTCAATCTGCAAACAAACAAATCAAATTTCAGAAAAAACTTGACATTTTAATAGATCTGAAGGTTCTAGATGAAAGCTCAGAGTCTTGGATGCAGGGAATTTCATATGGTAAATAATAGATTTGTTATTCTTAAAAGATATACAAATACTCAGAGCCTTAGATACAGGGCATCATACTTTATACACACAAAGAAAATGTGTTAAATTAGTTCAAACAAGAGGACCTATACCAGGGACTTATTTCTTAGGCTAACGGGAATGATGCATAATACTTCTCGAATGTAAAGGAGTAGTGGTCAGCACATTCAAACAAATATTGTGTGCTAACAACCATGTTTGAAACCTAAAAATATTATGTGCTAACAACCATACATTAATCGAAGTTATTCATACTAACAAGAAACATGAAAACTCAACTACACAAAGTAAGATGACCTACTAAACATACAAAATTGAACAAAAATCATGATACCAAACAAGATGTGAACTCACAAAACTAAACATGAAACAATTTCACCATAAGTTACCATATACATGATACTAAACATATAAAACTTAAGTAAATCATACAAAATAAAACTAAAATCACATAATTGACAAAAAGAAGCATGTAAATTGAAAATACAAAATGATTATAAACCCCAAAATCAGTGAGCTGTTGAACAAAGTGGTTGGTTCCCAAAAACCCACAGATGATACCTGGAAAAAAAACATATGTTAAAATTTACCAAAATTTGAAGGAAAAAAACAATCACATAACAAATTTCTAATAATATAACCAAAACCCACTACTATAATCACAGATTTGATTCAACTCTGAGAAGAGTTTCGACATTTCTTTTTTTATAATCACAGATTTGATTTGACATTTCATTAAAACGAAAAATGGAAAAAATCAACTGGAAATTTAGAGGGGAAATGATTTGAAGTCCCATAGTAGCTTTAATGTCCAAAATTAAAAATGGAATAAGAAATCCTGACTTCCTTACAACCTTCTTTTACAAAGCTAAAATAAATACACACTAAAAAAATAAAAAACAAAAGAAACTCATAGAAATAAGGAGACAAAATGCTTTAAAAATAATAATAATAAAGAGACAGAGAGAAGAGTTAAGAGCTTAATAATTTGATATCATTCATTAATAATATCAACTCATGAATGGCTATTACAGTTACCTAAACATTTAAACTTAAAATCAAAACAAAATAAAATTATACAAACTACTAAAATTAAGAGTAAAACTAAAAAATACAACTCAAGAATAACTATCACAAATGAAAAACAAAAATCAACTTACTAATTGCCATACCCTAATTTGAAATAGCAGAACAAAACCCCAAATTTTGGACCAGCAAAAACATTAAAAGGAAAAACTATAAACCCTGTATTTGAAACAACAAACGAGAAGAAGAAAATAAACCCTAATATTATAACATCAAAAAACCTATAAAAACAACAAAAATTAAAACCCTAATACAAAGATATGAAATTACTTTGTTATATTGAAATAGACACAACAAGATACAGTTGAGATGAATCTTAGAATGACTGGAAGAGAGAGTATCGATGATGAGGTGAGAAGCAGAGAGAGAAGGCAGAAACCAGATCCACACGGAGAGAAGCAGGGAGAGAACGCAGAAAAAAAAAACAACACAGAAAACGATTAATAATCGTTTTTGTTTTTTTCGTTTTTAAAAACATAAAACAGATGAAAAATGTTTTCTGAAAATACCTCCACCAAACACGTATTTTACCCTTTTCTGTTTTTTGTGTTTTTAAAAATAAAAACATGTTTTTAAAATTCATACCAAACACGCCAATTTTTGAGAGTTTTGTGATTAAAGTGATAAATGGGTGATTCAAATGATGAAGGAGAATCTACATCTCATAAACCCAATACAATATATATATCAACTAAAACAATGATCTGGATTTGGCTTACTTTTTAGATTATGAGAATGATTTTGCTCAAACTCAAACTCAACCTAAACCTCAAGATGATGATTTTTATGAGCCAAATCCAGAAGATAAATACATTGACGAAGAACCTTATGTTAACAATACACAAGTATACTTGTAAACGATGTTTAATCATCCTTTGGAACGCATTAGGTTCAATCACTGACATCAAGAGATTGATTTTTTTTCAATTTTTAGTATTAGGGGTTTGGTTATTAAATTACCATCCCAACTTCACGCGCGAAGAACAGTTCGGCTGGTAATCATATAGTCAAATCTTAGTTTGAATTTAAATACGAAGTTCAGCTAATTCGTACTTTGTTGTTAATAGCCGAACTTATTCTCAATTAATAGCTGAATATAAGTCATTGGTTGGCTAAAAAAATTTACTATAAAATTATTAGCCAAACCTGACATAGTTTAGTTCAAAAATTTCTTAGTCTATAGAGTGATGTTCGGCTACTAATTGAGTTTCTCATTAGCATCCGAACCATGTTGTATAAATTTATTAAACACATAAGTCAAACGTTCGGCTACTAAATTTTCTTATTTAATTAGCCGAACCTCATTAAAGAAGTGGTTTGGCTTTTATGTTTTATATAATATAATCAAAACCTATTTTAATGGATGAAGCTGAGTTGTTTTTTGGAGTCATATAACCTTGTCGTATTCTTGTAGATTGTAGTAACTGAACTTGTACATATGCACGAACAACCTTCGGCTGTTAACATCATCTACGAAGATAATATAGATCACTTCTGTGATGACTTGGTAGGTGTTAAATTGTATGATGTTTTACTTTATATTTGTCAACTATATTCCAAAAGATTTACTAAGTAATTTTTGACATTGTATTAATGTAGACATGGCAAAATAAAGCTGAAGCAAGGGCTTGTATTGAAAAACATGGATTGAAAATAAATTGTGTTCTAGCGTGCGGGCGACAAAGATGAAATGACCGGTTTGAAATGGTATGTGAGAGAAGTGGGAAAGACGTAGACAAGCATAAAAAGGGTTATGTGTATAACGGGAAGACCGGGAGAAAGAATAAGACTAATACAAAAAAAAGGGAGTGCCCCTTCAAGATCGTTTTCAATTACAACAAAAATGAACTACATTGGACCATGAATAAAAACATGGATTATCGTCATAACCATCCACGTACATTTGATCTTCATGGACATGCAAAAGTATCAAGGCTCAAAATAAATGAATACGTGAAAATAGATAAGATTTCGAAAGCAGGTGTGCCACCGATTAAAATCCTTAGCAAATTGAAAGCGGATGACAAAAATAACAAATATACTATACAAACTATGTACAATGCAAGAAGAACTTTGAGAAGGAAAGATTTTCAAGGTAGGAAGGTGATGCAACAAGTGATGTGGTTGGCGGTGAAGCACAACTACATGGTACAAAAGAAGTTGGATGACATCAGACAAGTCACGCACCTTTTTCTTGCTCACCCGGATTGCGTTCAATTGGCTCTATGCTTTCCACAAGTTTTCATCGTGGATTGCACGTACAAGACCAAAAATCATGAGATGTTGTTGTTAAACATAATTGGGCATACGTCAACCAAGGCACTGTTCACCGTGGCCTTTTGTTTTGTGAAAGAAGAGACGAAATAAAGCTATATATAGGCGTTAGAACAATGCAAGCTAGTCTTCCGGGAGGATGCTCTTCCTAAGGTGATACTAACTGACCAAGAGCAAGCATTGATGTATGCTATTAGTAAGGTATTTCCGGACACACATAATTTTGTTTGTACTTTTCATATATGGAACAACATTAGGAAAAAATGTCAATCGATAATTCAACCGCTTAAGTTGAAAGACCTAGAGAATATTTTGACACTAGCGGATGAAGAACGAGAAAAGAAAAATGAGGAATTTATGAAGGAGTATGATGAGAATGAAAGGTTGTGGGATTGTTTCTCCCGCTAATTGGACGCTTTGATATGGTCAATCACCGAAGATGTGTATCGGGAAAGACTTGAGGAACTTATTGCGCATTGGGGCACCGAATACCCAAGTGTCATTACCTATTTGCGTAAAGAATTCTTGGATCCTCACAAAGAAAGGTTTGTGTGTGCTTATACAAACCAACACAAACACTTCGACAACCAAGCTACAAGTATGGTAGAGTCGGCTCACTATCGATTAAAGAAGAACCTTTTTGGGCGAGTTGACACGTTTGTGACGGTGTTTGACTCAATGGAAGAGTATTTCAAAACTGATATCGTAAGAATTAGAACAGCATTCGAAGAAAGTTTATTGTTCAAACACAAAACCCATAAAGATGATCCTTGGCTCCGGGGATTAACTTATAGGGCCTCCCATTTGTGCATTGACAAATTGATGATTGCAGTAAAGGTGATGAAAGATTGGGACGCTAATCAACCACATGAAGTGTGTGTGTTTGTAAAATGAAAGAATCTATGGGACTTCCTTGTTGGCACCAAATAGCTCGGTATCTCTGTCTCTGTGTTTACTGTCTCGGAGATCGTACTGCCCCTATTGCTTGCCCCTAATTTCTTGCGGCCTGCTCGAGGTTGGGGAGTTTTAGCATTAGAAGGAGTTACTTACATAGACCTCTTCTTCTTAATCCTTGAAGTTTCAGTTTTAAATTCATCGTTGGTTTGGTTCCTAACACAAAGTAGAAAATGTAATTAGTATAAGGTTTGGTTCGTCTAAATAATGACTGAAAAACTTTTGGTTTGGTTCTCCAAGACTTAAACTTTTGAGTCTACATAGAAATGTTCGGCCACTAATTGGACATCTCAATTAGTGGCTGAACTTCAATTTTATCCAAGGATCAATTTTTGAGTCTATAGAGCATTGTTCGGCCACTAATTGGACATCTCAATTAGTGGCCGAACTTCAATGTTCTATAAGGATCAATTTTTTGAGTCTACAGAGCGTTGTTCGGCCATAATTAGACATCTTAATTAGTGGCAACTAGTAACAAATTAGTTGCTAAATCGAAATAGCTGAACTCAATGTTTGATGAACTAAACCATAGGTTCGGCTACAAATTATGATTTAAATAGATACCGAACTGTTCTTCTGAAACTAAGAAGACTATGAACTATGGTAGGTTCCACTACTAATACCTAGGGTTTTCGCGACTTTAGTAGCCGAACTATGTTTTGAAAACCATAAAATCATCTAATAAATCATAATCAATCAAACAAAACAAAAACAATGAAAAACAAGATGGTTTGTAGCAAATACCTTCTAATATACATTTTTCGAGTAATCGGGGTTATGATTTCGCTCTCCAATGTCACTCAATTAGGTACTTGCTTGATTGAATTGGGTTCCAATTCTAGGATTCGGACGTAAATCTCTAGCGCAACACTTCGTTCTAGTTGGTGGTTGCATTTTATAGTTGTGATTTTAATCGACAATCAAAGTTTTATGATTGAACGATCAATCGCCGACGAAAAAAAAATTCAATAAGGAAGATGAAGAAGTTTGGCTGCTCTAAAGGAATGACCCGTGAGAAATGGGTTGAAGTTAATAGATTTTGAAAATCTTTTGTTTAGGTTTATGTCGTTAATATTAAGGGTATTTTTATAATTTTAATTATATAAGGGTAACATAGTAATTTAATCTCACGGGTAGGGACACCAATTAAGGATAAGATATCCCTTATAAACATACAATAGATGGTCTAGTCATTTTGTATGCCTCACAAGTAAAGATGCACAGGAACCGGCCGGAACAGAAGGACCGGACCAGAACTGATGGAACCGGGCTGGAGCCGGACCAGAACCGAGGGGCTCGGGACAGGTACATGGAATGAAAGTTACAACCGAGGGATTGGTCGGGACCAATATAGTCCATACCGGATTTCGGTTCGTACCGGTCAAGAGCGATACACTGGTACGCCGGTATATCGGGAAAATTTCGGTTTCAAATATCGGCAAAATATCGGTCCATATATTTTATACCTATAATTTTATAAAAAAATACTAGTTCACATTTTATAACTATAAATATATTTTAACACGTCATAACAAACGTTTTTCACAAAGTTTAGAAAGAAAAACTAGTACTCATCCAAAATATATAGATCCATAGATTTCATACAAAGTTCAAACTGGAAACACAAGAGAAACAGGAACAACTTCAAAGTTCATCGTCTAAAATGCTAATTAAACAAGGATATTACAATTCTAATCAAGATCATTAGATTAATTATAGATATTATCATATGCATATACAATTCTAAAATACCATAAAATAAATAAGTAACAATTGAAAACCCTAAAACAAGGATAATTTTTTTTTTTTTTTTTTTTTTTACTAGGGTAAAACCGGCCGGTATGGACTACATTGGTCGGGACAGATACAGGTACTAGGGTATTCCCGAGATGAACCGACTAACCTAAACCATAGATCTATATACTTATATAGTTAATCCTAGCCGTTGATGCTAGGTATAGTTACTTTGAAAGAAAAAAAAAATCTCACACTCGGTTATCAGTTATTACTTTCACTTCTTCTTTGTCACAGCCACACCACCACCACTTCTTCTTCGTCGTCACAGCGACAACACCACCACTCTATCACAAGATTCACAACCATCAGTCCATCACCACCAGTACCACTTTCTTCTTCGGTAATTACTCATCTGATTCTTTGTTTTTTTTTCTTTACTTCTTCTTATTCTTCCTCCTTTTTAATTTATAACGAAAATTTCTAATTACACTAACTCTTCTGTGTATTTTTCTAGGGTTTTGTTTATGAGATGGATTTCTAATTACACTTGTTTATCGATTAGGGTTTTGTTCAACATTTCAACTGACTTATATTTGCCCTTTAATTGATTTGTATATTTCAATTTTTTTTTAATTTTGATTCTAATTGCTACACATAAATAAAATTTGGGGATTTTAATGAAAATGAAACCCTAGTTTTATAAAAATTGGGGGTTTTTGTGACTTTGAATCTTTTTATGGTTTGAATGCGTTCATGAAGCATTCTAGACTTTCTACAGAAGTGTGCAGTAAGATATTTCTTAATGTTTTCAATTGAATTATTATATAGATTAATATCGGCTAACGTTAGTGTATTTGGTGCACCAAAGTGCCACAAATCATTTTCGATATCCAAACAAGATAATATTTCTTATTATATATAAAATAAATAATTAGAGTTTTATTTCAGTGTTATCAGTCAAACAAGACATTCTTACGGAGCACTCTGTGATACATTCTTTTTTACGTTGGAATTCTTGTTTATGACTCTTAGTTGGAATTTCCACTTTGAATTATCCAAAGAAACATTGATTGAATTATCTGTGTAATGAAATGAGTAGTAGTATGAGGCTTGTACTTGTAAACAAATTTTGGTTTGGTGTGTTTTGAATTGGTGTATTCTGCTGTACATCTATGTTTCTGTATGTGTGAAAGAAACATTCATTACTGCTTTGTCCTATTATGAATTCATATTATGAGTGGATATGTAGTTACTCTCTTAGACTGTTAACTGAAATTTGTTTGTGAGATTATATGAAGCACATTTAAGTTAGCATCGTCCAAATACTTGTCAAGCTGAAATGTTTGGTATTTGATTTCAGATGGATGCATTAAATTCAATTCAAGCTACAACTCTGCAAACTCAAGTTGGATCCTCTTATCAACTTTCAGAACCTAGATCTACACCTGAAGCGCCACAGCCTTCACCTACTCAAAATGAACATACAAGAAATTTTATTGATGAAGGCAAGAAGAATTCCAAACTCAAATTCGATATATGAAATGATTTTACAATGTTAAATCCAGAAGAAGCAGAATGTAATCATTGTAAGCGCAACCTTGCAGCCAATACTGAGAGAAATGGTACTTCTAGCTTGAGAAAGCATTTGAAGCGATGCCCACAGAATCCTAATAAGAAGAAGGTGGATGGACATGCAACTCTGATGTTTCCACCCCCAAGACCAGGTGAAGATGGTAAATTAGTTTCTTATTTTTATAGCTATGATAAGTACGAAGATCTCTAGTTGAGTTTATAATTAAGATGAGATGTCGTTTAGAATGGTAGAAGGTGTAGGGTTTAGGGCATTAATGCTTGTGGAGGAGCCTAGATTCAAGGTCCCAAGCATGACCATCTACAGCGATATGTTAGAGATCTATATAAAAGAGAAGAAAAGTTTGAAAGATTACTTTAAGGCATCAAAAATGAGGGTATCCTTGACAACTGACACATGGACGTCACCAAAAAATTTTAACTATATGTGTGTGACGGTTCATTTTATTGGTCAGAAATGGAAATTGCAAAAGAGAATACTCATGTTTGTCAAGTTAAAGGTCATACAGGTACTGCAATTGGTAAATTATTGGATAAGTGTTTGTTAGATTGGAGGCTTGAGGATGTGTCTGGCGTGACCCTTGATTATGCTAGTGCTAATAAAAAGACAATTGATTATTTGAAGCAAAGTGTGATTGGTTGGACAAGAGCAACCGTTAGAGCCGAATATTTGCACGTAAGATTCTTTAAATCTTAATTATGCAATTTCTTATATATTATGCATTGTATTGTTTAGTAATGTATATGATTTGCTTTATGGAAGTGGTCTTGTACTTAGAATTTAAGTTTCGCTTGGTCTTTACATAGTTTTGCATATTATCTACTTGCTTAGATGTAAGTATTTATTTTTGTTATTCTTCTGTAAGGTTCTATAAGGATGTCATATTGATATTGCTTTGTCTGCAAGTGATTTGTTCTTTTACCTTTTATCATGGTTGTAACTCATATCCTTTTCATTGTATGCTCAGTTTTCTCATTTATTGATTTTTATAATTCAGTTTGTGTCAAAAATGTCATCATGCTAATAAAGGAAGACTAGAAAAGGGATAGACAGCTTGGTTTGGTTTTAAAGTTTGTTAGTTTGCTTGAGGTACACTAGCTTCTATATCTCTGGGTACTTAACTCACTGATTATTTGAGATCATTTGGAATTAGTTCTTGTTGTTATTCTTATGTTTCTTCCATTGAACTTCAAGTTAATTTATTAATCTTATCTAATAAATTTGTTTAGTTATTCATATCTAATATTTCATAATTGTGTCATTTTTTATCATGTCAGGTGGGCAACTCATGTTATTGGCTCTTGTTATAAGAGATGCAATACGGTTCTATAATCAGTTGATTAGCAGAATCAGGTCAGTTGTTAAGTATGTGCTTAGTTCTCCTGCTAGGTTGGCTAAATTTAGGCACAATGCTACTCTACAAAAGGTTGATTGTAAGAAAGGTTTGATCTTAAATGTGAAAGCTAGATGGAATAGTACTTATTTGATGTTAGATACTGCATAAAAGTATGAAAAATCTTTTAAAAGGTTAGAAAAGTATGATAAAGACTACAGGAAGAAGTACATTTTCCAACAAGTAAAGTCTGATGTTTTACCTAATGTTTATGATATGGGTATTAATGATATTGAAGAGTGTTCCTCTAGTTCTGAATCTAGTTCTGAATCTGAGGTTGAGGTTGAACTTGAGGCTGAAGACCTTCAGGTTGAGGTTGTGAAGAAGACAAAGAAAAAGCCGCGTCAACATGCTCCCTATGAAGAGGATTGGAAATATTCCAGAGGTCTTGTGCAGCGCTTAAAGGTATTCTTCGATGCTACTGTTAAATTTTGTGCAACTACACAACCTACAACTCATGCTTTCGTATGAGAATTAATAGTAATCCATGAACAATTAGTTGAGTTTAGAGATGATGTAACATCAGATCCTTTTATTGCACGTATGGATGGTATGATGTTTTCTAAGTACAATAAGTATTGGGGGGAGTATGAAAAGATGAATTCTGCATTGTTTTTTGCTCAAATGTTGGATCCAAGAGAGAAATAAAAGGGATTGGAGTACTATCATGAATGTTTCTATGATAAAGATACTTCGAAGGTTGCTTATGTTATGGGAAAGATGAAAGAAGATTTTATGTTACTCTTTTAAGAGTATAAGTCTATGCATTAAATCTGTGAGGAGGGGTCAAGTAGTAGTAGTGGTGTTTCTTGTGTAGTTGACAGTACAGTTTCTATGCAAGAACAAAGTCTTGTGTCTAGGATTAAATCAGGGAAGAAAAGGCATAAAAAGAACCCATTTGGTGTTGAGACTACAACAAAGTTGGACATATATTTGATTGATGTGATGGATGCATCTGATAGTGAAGGTGAGGAAGTTGATTCCAAATTTGACATATTGGCTTGGCGGAAGACCAATAGTAGCAGGTATAAGATACTCTCATATATGGCAAAGGATATATTAGCCATGCATGTGACTTCAATTGCCTCTGAATCAACATTTAGCACCGGAAAGAGAGTGTTTAGTCCATGTAGAAGCTCCTTATCTACTAGGATAGTTGAGGCATTGTTATGTACATAAAGTTGGTTACTAAAACCCATTGCTATTGATCTTCTATGTGATTATGTACCAGATGATAACTCTAGCGTTGAGGACGGTAAAGTATTTTTTTTTCTTTTTCTTTTTTGTTTTCTTTAGTAGTCATCAATTCAATCTTTAACATAATATTCATTTCTTGATGGATGTTGCAAAGTTATTGGTTCCTATGCCAATGCCAGAAACCTTTGATCCTTGAAGTTCATTTGAATGGAGAATGTTTTTCTGCTCTATATTCTCATATGTACTTATCATTTAGCTGCAAATATTGTTCACTTCTCTAGCTATGTTGTTTTGTTATGAATTTCAAGTTTTGATATGGGTGTTTGTGATGTTGGGGTTGATTAAAGATTGCAACTCGATACCTCATACTAGTGCCAGAAGTTTATTAGTCTTTCATGTTGAACTTTTAAGTTGGAACAGACTTTTGGATTGTAACTTTTATGTATTAAAAATTTATGAATGTCAATGTGTATGGATTGTGTGTGGCTTGAACAGGTAGACATTACAGGGAAAAATAAACAAAAAAAAACATGGAAAATTCGGTTCGCTTCGGATAAAACCGTTCCGTGAACCAAATTAGTAATTACAAAATTGCCATAGGTACAAAACCGAAGCCGGACCGATAAGACAGGTACGGTTCCAGAAACGAACCGACCCTGAACGGGACAAGTACCGATTGCAAAATAGAGAACCGAACTTAGGTCGGTACAGGTACACGGTACTCTTAAGAACCGAGCCGAACCGACCTTTGTGCAGCCCTACTCATAAGTTTTATGTATGTCTCAAAACATGATTCTTGAAAAAGAAATGCGTCACAAACTCAGGTTGGTATCCCTCTATCAATTGGGCAGCAAAAATGCGTGAAATATCGGGATAAATTTTTTATGGGGGCATGGGGGATAAATCATATATTGACATGTGTCTTTTCTATTAATTGTTTCATCAAATTCTGTTTCCAAATATGCCAAAGATAAAATATAATCAATTAAGATAACCAATGTTTTTTCTAAAAATATACATTTTTTATATATTTGAAAACATAATTTGTTGGAATCAATTAATAGTAAAGATACGTGTCAACATATGATTTGTCCCCATGCCCTTATCAAAAAATCGCCCCCATCAAAAATTTATCGGAAATATCGTCACGGTTGGGCCTTAGCCTGTGACTCATGTCCAAGTCCGCTTTTCAAACTTTGCTTGGTAGAAAGCATATAAGTTTTCTTCTCTAACTCGCAAAACCCCTGCTCATACACTCTCTTTGGGTTATTTACGATTCAAAAATTCAATCAAAATATGAACAGCAATTTATCAATCAATTCATGGAGATTTAATCTGTAAGTTGCATTCTTATTCATCTCCGTTTTAGGGTTTTTATTTTCTTAATTTTGCTTTCAGTATTTAATTTTACCTTTTCTCCGATTTCAAGGGGTTTTCCTTTGATTGATAACCCTAATTCTGTAAATTGTTCGCCACAGATTTCTCAATGACGACTTCATCACAAACTCAATCATCCTCATTATCTTCTTCTACATCCCCTTCTACATTTTCATTCGGAACTACCACCTTCTCTTCCTCTTCTTCTTCACAATTTTCATCTACTACCCCTTCTTCCACTGGATTATGCTTTGGAACTACAGCAGCATTTGGTTCATCTGCTGGACCTTCAACAAGTCTTTCCACACCATCAAACAATTTATTTGATTTTTCTACTACAACACCTAGTTTTGGAGTCACTTCTGCATCTACCACCACTACACCTGCATTTGGGATTCGCAAAACAGCAGCACCTGCAGGCGGCGGTTCTTCATTGTCTGGTTCAACATCTGCAGCACCATCTGTGTTTAATGCAGCGCCAGTGTTCTCTGTTCCTTCGTTTGGAGCAGCTCCCTCTACTTCGTCAGCTGTGTCAAATGCTGCACTAGCTTTTACTATGCCCTTGTTTGGAGCTCCCACTGCTGCTGCTGCTTCAACTACTGTTACTGCTTCTCCAGGTTTCTCTACTTTAAATTTGTTGGGAACACCTTCATCTGTTGCTTCGACAACATCTACTGCTGCTCCTTTTTCCAGCATGTCACCCTTTAGCACAACTACGACATCAACGTTTTCATCTGGAACTGATTCAGCATTGTCCAATACCACTGCTAGCTTTACACAGACGACTGCTCCTGCATCAGTGGCACCTGCTGCAACCTCTACTTCAACAACCACCTCGTCAACTTTTTCCTTTGGAGCTCCATCCTCTTCGCCATTTGGATTTAAACCAGCATCTGCGGCTACTACTACAAATGCAGTATCGACTGGCGCACTCTCTAGCCCTGCATCTGCAAAGCCTGTATTCTCAGCATCAACAGTCAGCACCAGGGGTCCAGTTCTGTCAGCAAATACAGCAACTACTATCCCTGCTACTACTACTACAAATGCAGTATCGACTGGCGCACTCTCTAGCCATGCACTCGCAAAGCCTGTGTTCTCAGCATCAACAGTACCACCACGGGTCCAGTTCTGTCAGCAAGTACAGCAACTGCTACCCCTGCTACTAATACAAATGCAGTATCGACTGCCGCAGTCTCTATCCCTGCACCCACAAAGCCTATGTTCTCAGCATCAACAGTCACCACCACGGGTCCAGTTCTGTCAGCAAGTACAGCAACTGCTACCCCTGCTACTACTACAAGTCCAGTAACAACTGGCGTACTCTCTAGCCCTGCACCTTCAAGCCTGTGTTCTCAGGTTCTGGAGGAGCTACTGGTTTCGTATCAAAAGTCATCACCCTGACACCTGCTTCTCCTGCCCAGGGTCTCTTTTCTTCGCGAGCTGGCCGAGCTGCTAGCTCTGCTGGTTCCACACCATCTACTACTACTCCTAAACGAGAACCTGAACTGGTGGTCCTTAAAGTTGCCTATCCAGAGTTTTATAACTTCAGGAATAAGAGTGAAGCATCCTTTGCAGTTGACCAGAGGTGGGCCATTTTTGACAATTTAGATCTTATGCCCAGAAAATATGTTCGGATCAATAAAGTGGATTCACCTTTCAAGGTGGATGTCACATGGATGGAGTTTATTGCTGGGGATATAGATGAGAATGCTTGGAAGAGAAGTGGGTTACATGTTGCTTGTGGGAAGTTCAAATATGGGAAGAGTCAGAAGACTGATACAATTAAAGATATGAGTTCATTCTCCCATATGATTTTCAGGAAAAAAAGTTTTAATGAGAGTTGCAACATCTATCCCCGGAAAGGGGAACTTGGGCCCTCTACAAGAACTGGAACATCAAATGGAGCTCTGATCCGGACAATCACAGAGAGTACAAGTATGAATATGTTGTAGTCCTGTCAGATTACACTAAGAAATCAGGCATTTTGGTTGCCCATTTGGTTAAGTTAAAAGGTTTTGTATGCCTGTTTAAGCCAACCAATAACAATGGCATGACTTCCTTTCAGATACCATCCAACGAAATGTTAAGATTCTCTCACAGGGTTCCTTCATTTAGAACGACTGGTAAAGAACGAAAAGACATAACTGAAGGTTACTTTGAACTTGATCCTTGTTGCCTGCCCAGTAACCTTGAAGAAGTGTCTGGGGTAATTGATATGGAAGCTGAAACAATTGATTGTAATATTAATGGTTCGTTAATATCCGTACCAAAAGATAAGCATCCTATGCAGAAGAAGAGAAAAATCCCTGATGCAGAGATTACCTTGGATGGGAGCTCCCGAGGTGGAAATAAGTCTTCTAGGATGTCAGACGGATGCTATAAGAACCCAAATGAAGAAAAACGGGAAGCAGAAGCTTCTGGTCGACCTCCGAATAAGAGTAAGGCTACCAGTGTTTCAGATGGCGAGAAAATTGCTGCTGCTCACGCTAAGGAATTGAGTCCAGTTGGTGTGAACACCATACCTGGAAGTGTGGACGAGGTCATCCCCTCTTCACCTTCTTCTTTGAAGATTTTTGAATTGGTAGACACGGAATTTTGCAACTTTGACGAAGAGCGATCTTGTGAAAAATTTAAGACTGGCCAGATATGGGCTCTATATTGTAAATTGGATAAGTTGCCCAAAAATTATATTCAGATAGAGAGCGTTGAACAGTTTCCTGTTTTTAAGCTGTCTGTAAAGTGGCTTAAATCTTGCGATCCACCGAGGCGTATTATTCCATGGGTTGACAAGGAAATGCCAGTAAGCTGTGGAACATTTAAGGTCACATCTAGTGAAGTTGTTGTCTTTAATAATTCCATTTCTTTCTCTCATCAGTTAAGTGGGGTACCAACTGCTAATAACATGTACACAATACTTCCAAGGGCAGGGGAAGTGTGGGCAGTATACGGTAAATTTTGCTCTGACTTGACGTGCTCGGACTTGAAGAAATGCGAGTATGACATTGTTGAAATTTTAGAGGTGGTTGATGTTCATTGGATAATCGTATCGGTTTTGGAAAGAGTTGCTGGTCTTAAGACGGTATTCAAAGCTAAAAAAAAAGAGGGACTTGATTCCACTGTGGCTATTCCGTGGATTGAATTGTATAGATTCTCTCATCAAGTTCCTAGTTTCATGATATCGGGAGCAAGGTATGGCAAATTGCATGGCTGCTGGGAGCTCGATATTAGATCATTGGCTGCTTCTGATCGACCTCTGGATAAGAGTAAGGCTACTAGTGTTTCAAACGGTGAGGAAAATGTTGTTGCTCCCGCTAAGAAAATGAGTCTAGATGGTGTCATTTCCATACCTGGAAATGTGGACGAGGACATCCCCTCTTCACCTTCTTCTTTGAAGATTATTAAAATGCCTGTCACGAAATTCTGCAACTTTGATGTAGTGCGATCCTGTGAAATGTTTAAAACTGGTTAGATATGGGCTCTGTATTGCAAATTTGATGAGCTGCCCATAAACTACGCTCAAATAGAGAGTGTTAAATCATTTCCAGGTTTTAAACTGGCTGTAAAGTGGCTTAAATCTTGCGATTCACCAAGAAGTATTATCCCATGGGTTGACAAGGAAATGCCAGTAAGCTGTGGAGCATTTACGGTCACATCTTCTAGTAAAGTTGTTGTCTTTAAAGATCCCATTTCTTTCTCTCATCAGTTAAGTGAGGTACCAGCCGTTAATAATGTGTACACAATCTATCCAAGGGCAGGGGAAATGTGGGCACTATATGGTAAATTTCGCTCTGACATGACGTGCTCAGACTTGAAGAAATGCGAGTACGACATTGTTGAAATTTTAGAGGTGGTTGATGTTCATTGGATAATCGTATCGGTTTTACAAAGAGTTGCTGGTTTTAAGACGATATTCAAAGCTAAAGAAAAAGAGGGACTTGATTCCACTGCGGCTATCCCATGGCTTGAATTGTATAGATTTTCTCATCAAGTCCCTAGTTTCATATTGTCAGGAGCAAGGTGTGGGCTGTTGCGTGGATGCTGGGAGCTTGATCCTAGATCATTGGCAGTTTATTGATATTCGACGAACTGAAGATGAGCAGGTTGGTTCGACAGTCTATTCCGGAAGATGAACCATTCATAAAGGTATTGTCTTTTGATTTGTAAACTGGGTGTCTCTTTTAATAGGTATTATATGAGCTTTCCTTTTTAGTTTGAATTTTGGATGGAGTCGATGGCGTCAGTCTGTATAGTATCTCTTTTTACCTAGGCCTGATACTCTCTGGCATTACGTGTCAGTTATTTTGTGAAGTTATATTGGCGTCAGTATATAGTATCTCTTTTTAGTTTTTACCTACGCCTGAAAGTATTCCGTTTTTGTGTATCTTTATAACATAATCCAGGTTAGATGTGACAACAAAATCAGTCCATCTTCTGACTAAGGAGACTCAGTTCCGAGTCAGCTGTCAGACACGGAGTTTTTAAACAAGAACCCTCTTATCTGTGTTTTCTGAAATGTTTCATAAAGGACTACTAAACTGAACCCACGTCCATGTATTTACATTGTGTTAACAGGGTTTAGGATCATATGGTTATGAACCCTGTGTGTTTATTTTGATTTTTCGATTATTCCACATGTTAGTTGGAGGACTAGAGAGCTAATGAGTTGAAACTAAGTAATGGATGTGTAACAATTTACTATGGTCTTGACTCTGTTTTGGTACAGTTCTACCAGTTAGACAGGGCAACAATTTCATATCTTTCTAATGTGAGTCTTAGCCAGTAGTATTGTACTATTGTCGGCCTTGAGGTGAATATGAGCCTTGAATCAGGTATTTGTCAATACTGTCAGAAGCATAACCCATATATGTTTAGGAATTTTATACCTGTGAGAAGCTGAACTTGTGGTGTTATATTAAAACATAGATTTTTCAACATATTATCCTTTAGAATTTTTAATCATCCGCTTGATTTGTCCAATTTGGGAGCTGTGGCAAATGCAGTTGAACTGCCATCAGAATACAATGAAGGTTAAAGACAGTGAAACAACATGATTTTTCTTTACACATTGTTTACACCTCCATGTCTGGTAGTTAGTTAGGTTCATGTCTGGTAAAATTTCTTACGAAATGTATTTGTTCTTCAATCTGTTTCGTCGTCGTCGTTGTGATTCCATTTGAATTATTAATTAATTAAAGTGAAAGATTTTGCAAGCTCTTTGCCAGGCAATTCTACTATTCTACAAACTGGAATCGTGTTGTTGATGGTGTTATTATCCTTCAAATTGTTTACTTGAATTATTCTCTCCAGGTTTACTGAAAATTCAGAAAAGAAAGATGTTTTTGATTGAATTTCCTTTTCCATGAGAGAATACTATAGTGGTTAGTTCTTCTGCTGATTCTAGTATGTTTGAGAGAATTTCTGATACCCTTCTTGAATGCCTTCTGTGATGAGTTTTTATGACAGGCAGAGGAGAGAATGACTTATAAAACCTTCTTCACGTGGTATTTAAAAGAGAGATGTAATAACTATTGATAACCAAAAAAGAGAGAAACAAATAGATTTTCGTTTGTGTTTTCTCAAGTGGAATTTGTGAGTAATGGTTGATGCCCGAGGTTAACCATAAGATAAATCCAATCGACTACTGCCACGTGTGTGGATGGTAGGACCCGCATGTCCAGATGGAAGTAGTTTATTGGGTATTAGGTGATGACAGACACGGATATACCCATTGTCAAAAACAGAATGCTTTGAACTTCTGATTCTGGTTGTCATTCCGATTTCGTTTGGTATGGAATATGGGTAAATGACTTCAATTGATTTCTCCAAAACTCGATTATATCAGTCAATAAACGACTACAGCTTCCCGAGCCCGCAAGGGGTTTTCTTTGTTGATTAGCATGCTTATGTAGTTCATCATTCTCTTGCCTATTCATTAGTAAAGCAGCGTCCGCCCTCCGATAAACAATGGTTGCCCACCGTGATGTATTATCGACGGGATGAACGGATGATAGAGAATGCTGTTGTTCGTTTCCAATACCCATTCTGAGCAGTGATCGCTATAACTATAAAATCCTGATCGGCACTATAAATAAATGAGGAAAGTTCCATCAATAAACGACGCAGCTGATGAGTGGCAGCCTTCAGCATGAACTTCTTCTTTGATAAATTTCCCGGCCCTTTCAAGGGAGGAGCAGTGCTAGCTGGGGACCGACCCAAATATAAAAATAAGTAAAACAATTCAACCGTTGGGTTATCCACTAGCAATCCGGAGCAACGATTTAGAGGTAGTCTTTCTTGAATCAAAAGTTAGAAAATACGGCAAATTAGCGGTTTAGTCCTCTAGCAAAGGGAAACGTCATGGAAAGGATTTAGGGCTTCTTGCTGGCAGTGAAATTCATACCCTATTATCTCTTTGGTTCGTTAGCCGTCAAGAACAAAGTTTATCACTCATTTTCTCTCATTTTCTCATAGTAGAGTACGAGTCTCCGGCTAAGAGTTTGATGGAGGGTTGGTATAACGGCAGCTCATCTAGCCTTTACCGATTAACTTCATGATACATGGGTGACCCGTAATCTGTCCAGGTCCTTCTTCGTTCACTTTGAGGCATGACCCCAATCTCTCCTTCGCTTATGATAAGGAGTTGGTCGCGTTCCCAAGGAAGGGTGTCTTCTTATATTTTCTTCTTGAGGAATGGCATCGGGCATGCTGTTCATATCGAGTACATTGTTCCTGAAGAAACGGCATAGAATACATCCCTGAAAGCTGGTAGAACACGGTCCTCCTTTTAACTCCAGGGGGTGAGTTTGAATTAAAAGGTGGGTGGCGTGTTTTGACTCAAGGCGACATTCTCTCTGTCCAGGATTTACAGAAGTCTCTTTTTAAAGTCCTTCTCTTCTTCGGTAGGTGATGACATGGTATCGTCTTCCGGCTACGTCTCGTCGAAATTAGTAAAGACCCACAAATCATATTGGTCCTGTCCCTTTTAAAAGTTTTCGAGGCTTGAATTGGAAAGAAAAAGAAAACACTTTTTATCATAAGTGCCTTCTATTTATAGTATGGCTATATATGCCTAGCAAAGGGTCTGGCTTTCTCTCCTATATACGATCCCAATACGTGTTTGGTTATCTATAAAGGCTATTGAGTGATGATAATCCGTTGCTTGTCTCTTTCTTATTAGCTGTCGGGTTGGTTTATCTGAAGACTGAAATTGAGCCCTAAGTCCCAAGCTAAATCACAACCACAATTAGTGAATGTTTTAGCGATGCAAATCCTAGTAAAATCTCTTTCTCCTCCTCTCTTTTAACGGGTCATTCGTCATTATATAAATCATCTAATTTTATTGTTTGAGCCATTTCCTATGAGTCGTGTTAGGGCGAAGGTCCATGCAAACCACCTTAATTATGGTTGAACGGAGAACCGGTCGAGTAGAGAAAATGGGCTAACTGAAAATGGTCTATCGGGTTTTCGTTATGCATTTGGAACTTTTGAATGAAACCAGGTTACCGGGCCCTCTCATCTAAGGAACACGTGATTATCGTCCAAAGAGGAAACTTCCTTAAGGCAACTTTGGTCAATATCTTTATCCAATAATTCCAGATTATTATTTTTTTCTTGCTTTTCCGACCTTCAAATACAGAGTGAAAGACCGGTAGAGAGAAAATTGTTTCACGTTATTGTTGTTCAGTTCCCCATTCTTTCGCTTCATCAAGATCTACGCCGTTATACAGGTACGACTCCTGTTTTCCTCATCTTTTCTCTTCTTATTCTTGTCCTGTTTTTTTTAACAGAAAAATCTAAATGAAAAAATAAAATCTGCTAAAGATTAATGGGTTTAGGAATTTGACCCAGCAGTTTATAATTTTTAGTTGTGCTTAATATTTGATAGTTATTACAAATTCTTAGTGTAATTTTACTAATACTTTTGTGTTATAGCCATCTATTTTAGCATAATTTTTAACTAATACACATAGAAATGTATAGTTGGCGTGTTTGGCTTAGTTAGTTACAGTGTAGAACTTAAATTCCTCAGTGGACAGTAGTTGGAACGTTCTGTGTATAAGTTTTAGAGACTGAAATAATTGAAAAAAGCCTGAATCTGCTGTCTATGGGTTGTTGTTCTATGTAGCTTAATTAGGCGTTATGTATTCGGAGCCTATTCATGTTCTAAAATCTGATAATTGGTTTAGTTTAGTTGTGGTTTTGGGATTAATAGTTTTCTGGTTTGCTTTACTAGAATCACCTAAATCAGAGGTTGCTTCAGTCGCAATGTGTGCCATTTGTGGGAATTTATGGATATAATTAGGTCAATTGAGCATGGGGTTTGTATTTTACTCGGATTGGGATTTGAATCAAGAGTTGCAAGTATTTGATAGTTGCTAAAGTAATGTTGTTTTGTTTCTATTTCACCTGACTATTCTTAATCCTTCTTCCTGAATTCTTGTTATAGATTTATAAGAAAGAATGGAATCAAACCGACAAGGTGGAATTCAACAACTCCTAGCTGCAGAACAAGAAGCTCAGCACATTGTCAATGAGGCTAGAAACTGTAAGTAACTCCTGCCTTTGATCAATTTATATATACAAATGTTTATGTTTGCTAAACCTTATATGCGTGTATGTTTAAATCATGTAATGAGCGGTTGTTCCTACCTGCAGTGAAAATGACTAGGTTGAAACAAGCCAAAGAAGAGGCTGAAAGGGAGATCGCTCAATACCGTGCTCAAGTGGAAGCTGACTTTCAGAAAAAGCTCGAAGAGGTAAGCAAACACGATCTCGATAAAGTAAATTTGTTATTAGCAGAAAAATCTTGTGAATTCATTTTTCATCCAGTTGACATCGCTGTTATCCAATTATGGTTTCATGATCACTGGGATCGTAATGGACGCCATGAAATTTTTTTACTTTAATTTCACCATCCTCCTGTGAAGCTTGTTTAGACATGAAACATATAGTAGCCATAACATATTTATCACTTGCTACTTTTAACACAACCACTTGAAATGCTAACTTGATGTTGTGTTTTGTCTCTCCAACATGGATAAAACAGACTAGTGGGGATTCAGGTGCCAACGTGAAGCGTCTTGAGCTTGAAACTGAAGCAAAGATTGGCAACCTAACTGCAGAGTCTGAGAGGATATCCAGTGATGTTGTTCAAATGCTCCTACGGCATGTGACAAGTGTGAAAAACTGAAGTTCTGTTTGCTGGAGGGATAACTCATTTTGATTATGTTAGTTCTCCTTGTTATGTATTCAGTGACCTTTGCAGTTTTATTAGTATCAAGGGATACGCCGTTTCATATTACATTTGTAATATTTATTTGAGTCCTGTTCTTACCTAATAAAATACTCAACCGAATCTTTGTATTCTGACATTGGTAGAAACTATTCTCGATACTTAGCATCTGCAGTATCTGTTGCTTTTTATAATAGATTTTGCATCAGAATCTGCTCCCAACACTATTAGATACACACCAAACTTTTTTACAACGTTTCATTCTGAATGGAGCTAAGTTGGCGATACTAGAGATGCTGGCAAAACTTGTGGCTACTCCATATCTGAAGTCATTCTTTATAGCGCACACAGCAATGCAGAAGTACCCCTATTAAGACCAATCACCCCCAACTTATACCCATCTGAAATGCCCCTGAAGAAATTTTTATTGGAGAAAAATATCATACCTGAGAATCTCCTTCAGATGACTCGGGAAAGCAGAAGACTGAAGCATAGGCAAAAGTTTGCTTTGGGGAAGTAAATCAAGATAAAAATGAGGACAGAGAAGAGGAAAAGACATAAAGAACACTTGCTTCAATGTGAATAAACTGATTACATTTTCAGGCCTTAAAAGCCTGGTTATTAATATTTTCCAGGTGACAAAGTAAAGCTGTAAGCATCAGTTATGCAACTGCAGTGACTTTCATTGTTGGATCTGGCATGCCCATAAGGTCTTCTAAAAATGTGATTACTGGGTCCCAACATGTAAAGTAAAACACCGTGAAACTACTATCACGTACAAGCATTGGCATCGGCGAAACATCCTTTCCGATCAATTCATCGAGAGCCAAGTCCAAATTGAGCTGCAGAGAAACAAACAAAGTGCAACAAATATTTCATCGTTAATTGAAAAGAATCCAGTATTGTTTTCATATAATAATACATATTGAGCAGTAAACAGAGAACCTACATCCTTAAACTCAAACATGAAATCAAGGCCTGGATATCTCTTAGACAATTTAAATTTACTTCTGAGATACTCCCACATCTCAGCGTATTCTGCACTGTTTGACCTCGACAGGCTAAAAAGAAGGAAAAAAACAAAGAGAAATTAGTGCTCCAAGAAGGCATGGTTAGGCATTTGGCGATCCAAGAAATATCAAGATTTTCAACAAGTTCAAGATGGGTATGTTGCTTTTTTGCTGATAGAATTTGCTTAAACAGATTAATCAGCATGCAAGAATATGAGAAGTACTTACCTCTCGAAAAGCCCAACCCTAAGAGTATGCATAGGACCTGAATTTCGCATGGACCACACGAGTTTCAGAGCAGCATCAGCTAGATTACAATTCGCTTTCCCATCAAGTTTATTAACCTTTTTACTGGATAGATTCTTTCGGTAGTTTAATTTTGATAAACCAAACATCACTCCATCAACCTGAAACAGAAAAATGAAGCTTTAGTAATATTGCTATTCCTGATCCAGGGATGAAAAGGAACCTTCTGTAGTTTGAAAAAATACCTGGCGAATATAGTGCTTAAGAGCGACACTTTGACCGATAATACTACCAATTATTTGAATTCCAGAAGGGTTCACTTCCTGCAGCATTATATAATCAAACCCACCTTGCATCAGCACGGGCAAAGTTGGCTTCTCTATCACCTCATAATCTACAATTTCATAACCAAATGAAACTTCTAAGTTTCTGATCGACTCAGATATTGTTACAGTTAGAGAAAATGGAAGAATGTAAGCTGAACAACTGCTGTAGAAGTAGACACCTACTCTAGCATAAGGATAATAATAAGAGTATATGAAGCACTATCACATCTAACATCCCAATAAGCAAAAATTTCAAGCTTAGTGGAAGTATAAGTTTTGATTGTGTATTCAGTTTGGTTAAGATCGAAGGTCACAGATATAGTTATAGACATATCAAAAATTATCAATTACTATCGATTTAACGATGACAATATGTGGGTATTAAATTAGAGAGAATTTTCATAGACATGCTTATTTTAACACCCTTAAATGACGACAAATGCCTGTTGAGTTTGCAATTTCACACCATGGTCAGGGATTAATAAAGGAGCAGCAACCAAAACTTCGGATTTTCTAACATGTGATACAACTTACATTTACTGATCCAGGATATGGACTTTCATACTTTCATATTTCTTATTTCAAAGTGCAAGGCATAATAATCTGAACACCACCACAACAAAACTAACATAGAGAGGATATCACAATTGAGGAAAAAAAGAGCGAATGTAAAGTTGATGAGACTGAGATAAACTAATCTTACTCATGGATTTATCGCAAAGCATGTATCTATTATCCTTTCTGGGAAACCCAGAAGTATGCCTTTCCACAATGTTGAGGTACTTGCAAATGTCATGATCAGGAATATTAAACAGTACAATTGATCCATAGGGGAAAACAGACATGTAAGAGTAGCCACCATCATTTGATCTACCCTGCAAGAAAAAATTAACCCCAATTTCTAGTTATCTTCTAATTTCGTGCATCACCAAAGTCAAGAATCACAAGAGACATTTTGAGATATCATTATCATCCAACTTGATAGTACCATCAATGTTCAACCTTCAAACCATTCCAAAATAAATGTTAATCAACACACTATACAGTGAACAGAGACTGCCACCCACCACTAGCACCACAAACACTACCCACCACGATGCTAATTATCCGATCGTACCATTTGGATTCCAAATATGATGTTCATTGATAGAACATAGTACTGTAATCAATTTAACAACCAACATAAACACAAGAAACTGAAAATGGGACAAATTAATGGACTTACGAGAGGACAATTGCTGAATCTTAGAACCACATTGTTAGTGACTGGAGCTGTAGAGGGGATGAAATTAACTTTATTCTCGTTCACTAAACCTTTTAGATCAATACTGCAATGACAACAACAACAAAAAAAAAGCCCTTTAATTCAAATATTTATTTTGAGACTAAATAGAGAAAAGAAAAGACAAACCTAGTATTGAAGAAATAAGCCCTAACAGGAAGTTTCACATTTTCTTTATTAGGGCAACTTTGATCAGTAAATAAAGTTGTTGTATGAGCCGAAGAGAAACATCGGTGTGTGCTGGAAAGAAGAAGAGAGTTTGGGTTTTTATAAATGCAGGAAGAAGAAGAATTACCAAGTGATTTGAGAGATGATGAAGAAAGTTTTGCTAAATGACTTCTCAACATTGTATAGTATAATAATTCTCCTTTCGTTATTCTGTCTGTTCTGTGGTACTAGTACTACCAAACAACTCCTGAAACTAATTGAGCCAAATGGGAGTGGAAAAACAACCTACTGTTTCGTTTTTACCTAAAAATATGTTAAATTGAAGAAAAAATTAAAAATATCATTTTCACTGAGACGGAGGAGTAGATTTAGTGAAAAAGAAAACAAAACAGTTAGTCTTATTTCTCCATCAATACGTTTCACCGATCAAGAGAAAAACTAATGCCGAAATGTACATCCACAAACCAAAATGCCTTTCTACCTAACAGGTTTCTTTTTAATTCTATTCTCATTACATCTGAAATATATCATTCAATGAAGAACAAAACAGGCCATGAAGCTTGGATGGCAATGAAAATAGACTTTGAAAAGGCTTACGACAAAATGAGATGGCACTTTTTAAAGGAGGTAATGAAAGCATTTGGTTTCCACACTACCTGGATTGGATGGATTCTTGAATGTATTAGTACAGTAAGCTACCAAGTTCCCATAATGGATCACCAGGTGACACCATTTTTCCTCAACAGGGTTTGCTTCAGGGAGATCCCCTGTCACCCTATTTGTTTATTCTTGGTCTTGAAGTTCTCTCAATGCTAATGGATCCAGCCATTCTTAAAGGAAAACTCAAAGGATTCAAGGTTGCAGACACGGCTCCTATGATCACCCATAGTTTTTATGCCGACGACAGTATATTATTTCTAGAAGCTACTCTAAAGAATGTGAAGGTTATAACTGCTCTTCTAGAAAACTACTGTGGATGGTCAGGTCAGCATATTGATTACTCAAAGTCAAGTGTAACCTTTTCTGGAAACCTTCACAAACGCATAGCTAGACATCTAGCCAAAGGTCTTCACATGTCCCTGGTCACCCACCCAGGCAAGTATCTAGGCTGTACAGTTCCTTGGGGAAGATACCAACAAGTGGATTTCATGGATTATTTGATAAAATTAACCAACAAGCTCCAAGGTTGCAAATCAGCTTCTCTAAACTTTGCAGGTAGAGATATCCTTATTAAATCAGTTTTAGACCCATCACTAAATCATCTTATGGCCACAACTAGGATCCCACAGGGTATTCTCAAAGCCATTGATCAACTCTGGCGTAAATTCCTTTGGCAAGACAGGAAAGTTCACAATAGAATGCATGCTATAGGTTGGGATAAAATTTGCTTGCCTGTCGAAGCTGGAGGATTAGGCATCAGAAATTTAGAAATCCACAACTTCGCCTTTTTGGCAAAAACAGCTTGGAAAGTGTTCATGAATCCTCAAAGTCTTGTAGGTACTCTCTTTATAGCAAAATATGCTGACACAGGGTCTATATGGGACTGTCCAGTCCCTAAGAAATCCTCATAGTGCTGTAGGAGTCTAATTCGAGGAAGGGAAATTATTAAAGCTGGTCTCAAGTGGTGTGTAGGTAATGGTGAAAATATTAGAGTATGGGAGGACTCTTGGGTTACGCGGCTGCCACTTAAAGATTTAATCTCTACTCAGGATCAAGCGCTTATGCATCTCAGAGTGATGGATCTAATACATGCAGAGACAGGAACATGGAATTTACAGGCCATTGCTCCTTATGTTTCCTCAGACATTCTCAATCAGATTCTAGCTATCCCTATTAGCACTTTAGGTGCTTACCCTGATAAACAAGTCTGGCATCCAGATAAAAGTGGCCAAGTGACAATCAAATCAGCATATCATTTCATTAGCCATGATAACCTCGGGGACAATACAGTTAACACTCAATGGAAACAGTAATGGCATTTGCGCTGCCATCTCATATCAAACACTTTCTTTGGCTTTTAGCCCATCGGAAAGTTCTTGTCCGAGCATCTCTAGTCAACCGAGGTGTTCATATCAACAATCTTTGTCCAGTATTCTACAAGCTCCAGAAACCGTCAATCATTTGTTCATAAATTGTCCCACCATAGCAGCTCTCTGGACTAAGATCTCATCAGATTGGAATATGCCCATTCCCACTCCCCAGATTAACATTAACTGGATTTGCAAGAACAGCTCCTACCACCCTAGAGGCAGGCTGGCAGATATGGATTGCACGAAGTCAATTGGTTTTTAACAATACCAAGTTTGATGCTACAACTATCTTAAGACAGACTTTAGCAAATGCAGAGGTGTTTTCGTCTATCACAGTGAATAAAACCACAGATCCATATAGTACCCCATTCTACAGATAGAATTATCCTCCTGCTGGTTTTTGTAAATTAAATACTGATGATGCTGTAACCTCTGATCATCTTGCAGGTACAGGTGGAGTTATCCGAGCAGATAATGGTTCATTCGTAGCAGCTTATGCCAAACATATTTATAGAAATGGCAACAACATGGCAGAGTTGTGGGCAATAAGAGAAGGTCTTATCTTAGCTCATCGACTTCACATAACGAAATTACAGGTGGTTAGTGACTCCACATATGCTGTAAATCTTGTTAATAACTTGTGTTAACCCCCTTGGTATTTTGTGAATATCCTGAAAGACATTTCCTCCTTGAAAAATCTATTTCAGGATATATCCTTCATCCACTTTTTTCGTGAAGGAAATTTTGTAGCTGACCTTCTTGCAAAGAAGGCTACAGCATCTGATGTAAACCAGGAATGGGCCTATGCCCCTCCATATTTTTTGAACTCCCTTCTGTTTGATGATGTAGTGGGAAGAGCTTTTCCCCGTAATGTAAAGCTCAAGTAGTTTTATGTAATATATATATCTTTACCAAAAAAAAAAAACTAATGCCAGTAATTTCAAATTAAGATTGCAATTCACTGAGAAATATAATGAATAAATTATTGAAGAAAAAAAAATCTTCATCAAGTGTAGTGTACAAAATACATTTTGAATATTGGTATTATAAATGAGATGAGATTGCACCGGATCTCCTATATTTTTTGATCGAAAGTTTGTAATAACATGCATTTATATAACAAGCAGGCAACACTAGCCTTGATTTTCTTGCTGGTTATACACTGCAGTTTGTTTGGATTGATTCTAGTAATACAAACACTGACAGGTATGCTCTGATAATGATTGAGAAACATAAACTGCCCAAATTATCGATGGCCGTGGTCTAACTTTACTCTTCTGCTGGTGGATCCACCCAACGGTCATGCTCTTTTATCAGCTGGATCAAGGCGTCGGTTGCATGTTCCATCTGGATTCCTCGCTTCACCACCGTCTGCAACAACAACAGTGATTCAGTTTAAGACAAAACTAATTGGGTTGTATGGGTGAGAATCTGAATTGTCATTTACCTTTCCAACATAGAGATCAATCTTTCCAGGAGAACCTCCGACGTAACCAAAATCTGCATCAGCCATCTCTCCAGGTCCATTCACGATACAACCCATGATTGCTATCTGCAACAAAGAAGAAGTGACATTTCAGATTTCGTTGGACAGAATGAACAGCTGCTCGAAGTTTTTGATGAATACCAGGCCCATAAGTCATTTGAGGATTACCGAGACTCCAGGCAGATGTGATGTCTTTTCTCTAATTTCAGCACTTATCTCTTGAAGGTCAAATAATGTTCTGCCACATGATGGGCATGAAACATACTCCTACAAATGTTGAAGCACCAGTAACAAAGTTAAGCGAAAGAAGTTTTAGCTTGGTCATTGATTAGATAAAACAATTTCATATATAAAGGATCTTTTTACCGTTTTTGTGTTCCGCATTCTGCAACCTTGCAATAAGTTGAAGGATGTAATTCTGAGAAAATCGAAATCCTGCCCTGGTGCTTCTAGTAAAAGTCCATCTCCAAGTCCATCGACTAAGAGGGCTCCTACATTGCTACCAGCACCGATAACTAAATCGTCTCTGCATAAGAACGAAAGGTGGGGTAATCTATAGGTGAGTAACTCTTTATACACTTCGCACAGATTAGCTAGTCATGCTTATACGGCACTCACTTGTGAATCCCGTTCGCAAACTGCATGTGGTGGATTACAGGGACATCTAGTGCATTTTCACCTAAATACTCAAATAACCTGCAGCCAGATAATTGTATTTCTCAGATCTGAAAAAGAGGGAGAAGGAAGAAAATCAAAATCATCTAGACACAATTATCATCACTGTGAACATTACCTCCTTGCTGCATGTACTCTGCTAATTTTCTCTTCGGTGAATGGTAGATCATGTAAGAGCATTGTAGCATCGACATCTTTGAGAACGTGGAGATCCTCAAAGGATTCATCGCCACGAACAGATACAGCCAAGCGTGTGCCTAAGAGATCACAAGGAAACCCGTGTTAACAGTATGTTTCAAAATATTATTATCGTAGAGAAAACAAATTAAATGCGGTACCTTCTGGCAAAAGCTTGTGAGCTCCAGATGACAATTCCTTGAGGTCTACAAGCACAATGGCATTGGGCAAAGGTTTGGTTAGCTGTTCTGACAAAGGGGTTAAAACCCCCATACTTATGTCGATTAATCTTTTCAGAGCCAGCCGCTGTCATCACAAAAAAGAGAATTTTCAGCCATCTTGTATGTCCTCTATTACTTATATACTATTGAAGTAAGGAACTACAGAACACGATACATGCAAATGTGTTTGATATAAATTGGTCTTACAGCATCTCTATCTTCTACTGGAGGAAGCTCTCTAAGAAGAATAGAATCCACTGTCGCCAAATCCTGTTGACCACATAAAACCTCGTCAATAATGTACCTAAGTGTCAGCGATCATAAATAAATTCGAAAAATGAAAAATAGGAGTACCTTAAAAGGCATGCCAACAGCAAGCTTTGCAGCGAGCGATCTGTAAAGGATTTCAGGTGTCTTACAAAAGAAGCATATTGCATAAGTATGATATGTCAAACTAAAAGAAAGTACTTAAGTGAATTTGAAAAGTAACCCTCGAGGATAACACAACTTTTTCATGAATTAGTATAATTATCAAAACCTTCATACGGCATAATAGGAATTATATATTTATGAGATATTTCCATGTCTCCAGTGTATACAACATGTCATATGGCTTCTACTTTCTTATCAGCCTGTTTTCTTGGTAAGTTGGGACAAACCCATTAACAAGATTTTCGGTCATGTGTTTTGCTCAGTTGAGGTACAAGCTAACTCCTGGCCTGGTATAGGCATGCCTCTCTAGGTTGTTATTTAATACCCAAACTATAAAATAAATTACAAACTGTAGTGGACGAAAGCAATTCAAAATGTTGAGACATGAAGAGAAAAATAACAAATTCCACATGTCTGAAAAGATCAAAAAGAGGTAAACAGCATATGACAGGTAAAGCGATTAAGACGTACCTTCAACTGGTCCAGGGACACGGACATAAGTACGGAACCATCACGATGCAGGGCTCCTCTATAATCAACGTCTTCTCCCTGTATGTAAGAGGAAGTGCTAGTTTAAGGTCAGAAATATGTCAAATAAATGAGGAAAGAAACCCATTCACCGAAATTGCAGAAAACTAACCTCTTTCTGCACCGGTAATTGACCAGTTCTACGTTGGAAGTCGAAATAATGTCTGTGTTTCTCTTCAAATGGTGCCTGAAAGGTCAACAGCAGAAGTTAACAAGCTGCAGAAAAAGAATAGAATCAAGATATGAAGTGTGTTAAGGACAACAAGAACCTTACCACCCCTTTCTGAAGATCTGATGCTTTCATACCAAGGTTTGCCAGTCTCTTGCAAGGATCTATCTCCTCCTCCGGTGCTTCTGTGAGGGAAACCCTGATTGTATCTCCCAAACCATCCTGTAAATGAAACAGAGACCATAAATCGTCGGTTCCGCCTAGAACACTATCAGTTTATATTCTTGGAAAACTTTTCGTGTTTAACATAATAAAAATGATCCCCGATGCCAAAAAAGGTTATTATAAGAATAACGCTGCAAATTAAAATAGTAATATCATACGAAAGCATATGAGTACCTGAAGAAGGGTTCCAATACCAATTGCAGATTTCATCCGTCCATCTTCACCTTCACCAGCTTCAGTAACTCCCAAGTGCAAAGGATAATCCCATCTAGCAACATACATTTCTGCAACAAGTAGACGGTATGCTTGAACCATGATAACAGGATTACTTGCTTTCATAGAGAAGACAAAATTGTGGTAGTCCAACTTCCGGCAGATTCTGGCAAATTCGAATCCAGACTCAACCTGTTTCAATGATATATCATAACCAAAAAGTGCAATAAAATCGTACAGCATGAGAGAGTGTAGCTCTTCACTTGCCATTCCCCTTGGTGAATCACCATAATAGCTCATGATACGATCAGAAAGACTTCCATGGTTTGTTCCAATTCGCATTGCCCTTCCATATTTCTTACACTTTTCAACTAAAGGAGTGAACACCTGATGTTGTGACAAGAAAATCTCAATGTCATACAACTAATAAGGTTTAGAAGAAAGTAGTAGCAAAAGCTAACATTTCTCTCAGTTGCATTCATGAAATTCATCTTTAAGCCTTCGTTAGATGGTAATCTAATGGCCTTTCAAGTGGCGCCTTCACAGATTATGAGAGGCTGGGGATGAATGCCACAGAAAGGGCTTTCATCCTGTTTAGCCAACAGAAATGCATCACTGAATGGTGATTATTTATAATATCGCAAATATAGGTAAAAACAAAGTTCAGAATCTCAATTAGCTAAAAGACCTTGTAATTGTCTAGTGACACATACAATTTTTGTGTGCATCGCATGGAAATCTTAAGGCAAATCACAGTATCTTATGCATAGTTTAGGCCTACATTTAACATATCTAAGTGTAAGAAGTTAATGTAAGGTGTGATGGAACTTAACCTAGTAGGGTAACTACCATAAGGAATGAGTTAAACTAACCTGCTCAATGTGCTGAAGCTCCTGCTGGTAGTCATCCTCTGTGTATTCTAACTGCTCAAACTGAGCCCGCCTATCAGCTGCATACAAATATCTCAGCAACTATGCCCATAAGCTATCTAAATAAGAAACAGAAATGAAGTGAACAGGTTACCAAAATTTCCAGGGTTGACACGAATCTTGTCAAAACATTCAGCAACTCGCAATGCAATAGGAGGGCAAAATGAATGTCCGCCACCAAAGGAATGTTATAACTGCATAATCAGAAACAATGGTGACATAAGGATGTGCGATACAGTATTACATATGGGGATGGTCACTATATTTAGGGATAAGACTTCATAACACAGAGACCCTACGCCATTTTCAAGTTATAAGACATACTTTTTCTGAACAAGCATGTTCTTTATCTCAAAGCAAGCATCTGCTTCTTTCTTTCCTTGAACTGTAATACGAACAATATCTGCGCCTTTATCAGCTATTCTCATAACCTAGTAACATTAGTTTTAACTTTTAATTCATCAGGTACCTCAAAGAATATGAATTTTAAAACAGTAATATCGCGAACAATGGCATCCTAAAACCTAAATACTAACATAAATTACAACATGAATTTAAGATCAAGTATAATGAATTGACCTGTTCCACTGTGCCGGCAACATCCTTGGTGTCAGTCGTAGTCATAGTCTGAATCCTAATTGGATGATCACTACCAAGAGCCACGTTTCCTACCATCACGGTGCATGTTTTCCTCCTTATAGTCTTATATGTAGATTCACAGTACTTCTGCCTAGGAACTACATGCAAAATTAAAACAAAACACAAAAAAAAATCAGAAAGTTATCACTACAACATACAAAAATCCCCTTACAATAAAACAAAAAACCGAAAAATCGAATCAAATTTTCAAACTTGATACATAAACCAGATGAATTCATTGCCTAAAAGAGGACTTCCTTCTGAAGCAGGTTGTAGTTGAGCAACATCATAACCATCAGAAGTGGAATTCCTAATAACAGACACATTCTTCTTTCCTCTAAGGGATTTATTAACCCTCTGCAATGAAGAAACTTTCACAAAATCCACACTTTTTGTAAAACTCAAAGCATTATCTTTACTCATCAAACCAGTAAATGACGTTGGAATAACAGTAGAAGCCATTTCTTGCCAAAAAAAAAGAAGAAGAAAAAAACCCTCTTCACCAAGCTCCTTCACAATCCAAAATCCCCCCTAAAAAAAAAAAAAAAAATCCAAGTTCAGATAATCAATGAATATTAAAGTGAAATTTGATAACGAAAATCACAAAATTAAATTACTTACTTGAAATTATCAAAACTGAGTCATCATTAATACCCTAAAAGAGTCTATTTGGAGTGTGACAAATGAGAAAGGAAGAGTCTAGATGGAAAGGGAATTAGTGGTGGAAGGAAATTTGTTAATAGCCTTCTTGTGAAGAGTGTGTTTTGTATGTTTGTTTGGTCATGAAATTCAAAGTCATCTTTGGTTTTAAGATTTTGTTGTCTTAAAACTGTAAAAACTGTAAAAACTGATTAATGGGGTGTCTAAAATTGGGAATTTATTGGTGAAAATCCAATCTTATGGGACAATGGATAACGATATTCCCTCCGGTAAACGACTGATAGTAGGAGAGATACTGGAGTTTGGAGGCGTTAAGGGGTAACCAACTTGGGATGGGAGAGAAATGGTAAAGAGTTTGAAGACGTTAAGGGGTGGTGTATAATTTGCCAACTTCATTCTCCATAAGATATTCTGCAATCTCAATATGTTTGCCTTAAAAGAAGAGCAAACTGAAGTCTTGTAAGTCTAAGTCTGATGCACTTTGTCAAATTGGCTAGTTTGACTAGTCAGGTGGTTGAGCAAACAAGCCGCGTCATTATGGAAATGGAGTAAACGTCAAAGTTTTTGTCGAGCGATGAAGTCTTTGTCGCTTGACAGAGACTATATCGTCAACAGTTAATTTCTTTGTCGTTTATAAATTCCTAATTTTCAATTTAAATTTTACATTAAGTTTTTTTGGCTAATATTTTTTATTTTTTACTCTTAATTTTCTACTTTCTGGTCTTAATTATTTATAAAAAAAAAATCAAATGACAAAAATTGCAACCCAACTTTATTTTTCGGGAGTCATACTTGAAGCTGATATTAGTAAGATATTTGATTATTATAAAAAATAGAGAATGATAAAAAGCAAAGAGGTTTTCAAGTTTTTAGATATTAACCAAGTTAAATATGCAGTTAAAAGAAGAGAAGGGTTCAAGAGAAGAAAAATAAAGGCAAAGAAAACTTGAAAGTTAATCGTAATACTGCTCACAAAAAACAAGAAAAATCTTCTCAAGAGCGCATTGATTGGAAGTTACGTCAGATGAAGATAAACAGGAGGCCAAAATTGTTCGAGATTTTTATTGAAGTGTTTATTTAACTTAAGTTTTTACTACCCTAGTTTACATCTTGTAAAAGAACGTAATAAAAATTAGTATTTTAATATAATTCTAGTTAATTCAATCGAATTTTTAAGCTTGTTTATTCCTTTTGAAATCAAATTACATTTAACTAAAATTAAAATTGCATTAAAAGAGATTATTATTAAAATCAAATTACATGTAATTAAAGTTATTGTTAAAATTAAATTATATTTAATTTAAGTTATTGCTAAAATAAAAAATAGTCGTTGGATTAAACCTAGATGAAAGGCTATGATCAATTATGAATTACATAGAGACCCTTGGATTGAAAAACAATCACTGGATGAGATAAGAACCCAGCGACAGAGTCTCTGTCGAGCGACAAAGACTCTTTCACGATGTACAAACAAACTAATATGCCTATTTTCCCAGTTAATTTGTTTATTTGGCATGTCCATAATAGCTCAAATTTGACAAATTTGACCATTTAGGTAACTGCATAAAATTTGGCCTAAGGAATCAATATTTATGCCCCTCACATAAATAAGAAGTAAAAACATTTCAATTATCTCAACTACATTTTTTGATTTGTACGTAACGAATATTTTATTTCTTATATATCATATTATTTTATTTTATTTTGTTTTGTTTTAAGAAGTTGAAGAGCAGATTTGTGTGCCGTCACACATTTAGGGCGTTTCTTATGGGATGGGAAAATTAAAGATTTGCCCATTTTGCCTCCGTTATGGGATGACCAAACATGAAAAATGGACGTCCAAACCAATGAATATGGTGTTTTGTAAACCGAGACGTAGCATTTATCAAGCGATAAATGTTGTGCCGCTTGATGCAATTTGAGCTGTTGAAAAGCCAATGTTCAGACGCGCGACTCAACATATACGGATTGGGTTCCAGACGCTGAGAAGAAGTTTATATAATTTTCCTGTCGTATAGGAAGTGAAATCCCAGGCATGTTATTCTCTTTCATCAAGCTAAGTGGCTCGTTCCTGATCTCGCGATAGAGGGGGCTTGTCGCTCAACGACTATATCCAACGACTCTCTTTGAATTCTCTATAAATACTTATCATTTCGCGATTTCAAATTACCCCTTCTCTAATCATCTTTAAATTTTTCTGATTCAAATTTTCCTGTAAAAATGACATCAATTTTGCAGCAAAGATCATCTCATCATGGGTAAAGATGAAAGTATTTGTAGACATTACGTATATAATACACTTGATGCTATCAATGGTGCATAACAACAGAGCGCAACCTTTTGGAAAAAATAATTTGAACTTTTTTGTGAAGATACTGGAAACGTTAATCATCGTGATAGAGATGGATTATCATCGTTTTCGTATTATCAACAAAGAAATTTCTAAATATGTAGTTGTGGTTATACAAATGAATCGGTGTGAAAAGACTAGTGAAATTGAAACAGATATGGTAAGAATAATTCCACATATTAAATTTAAAAATTAAATTTGTTAAATTGTTATAATCTTTATGTTTAATTATTTGTCCAAAATTTAGGAACAAAGATGTAGAGAAGAATGGCAAAGATCCTACAAAATGGTTTCCCGTTCGAAAATTATTTCACCATTCTGGTGAGCTGAATAGATTTACCCTCATACATATTATAGGGAAATCAAGTACCAACTAGATCTCTGTATTCCCCTGTTTTACAAGCATTTTAAAATGGCGCACCATATTCTTCACCTGAAACCACTTCCCAAGATATTGAAACTGAAAATGAGAATCAATCAAATTCCAATCTCAGAGTTCATAACATTAACAAAAAAACGAAAAGGCCAACAAAATTAGCGAGACAGCTAGCCCAAGATGGTTCATCTTCATCAACTGAGTTTAATATGGTCGAGTACATGTAACAAGAGCGTCTCGCAGAATAAGCAAGATCCTTACAGTTTGGTTTAGTTACAGCTTCGGAAAAATCGTCTTTCACTTAACAAACATTACTATGATTATAACAAGAAAAATTTTATTTCCATGAACACTTCAAATATGAATCAGCAACAACTAGCATTATGGCAAATGGAATTTAATAAGGTAAAGTAAAACAACAATTAGATGGACAACCATTACCACAACATGTCCCCTATAAGGAGAATGATGCATTCGAAGATGATGAAGAAAATGCCTATGATATTAATTAGTTTAATTTCAGTCAAATGTAATATCAGTTATGCTTAAATATAGTGTTTTGTTTAAATTAAATGTAATATTTATACAAAAATGTATCTATGCTTAGGTTGTGTTTGATTACACTAATTCTATGAAAATAGTGTATTTTGCGTCGTTTGATAACAAATCCAATCTCATAGAATAGTGGGCCACTTAACAAAAAAACACGGTCTAAAGTTTGTTTTTAACCTAATTATATAAAATTTCATGGAATTTGCCTGCTCTCTTGAAACTGTTTCAACGTAACATATTTTTCCATAAAATTATTTACTTTCCCTAGTATCAAACACAACCTAAATGTATTAACTTATCCCTGAATTTAACTACTCTTTAGTTTCATTATATCTTTATTCAAATTACATAAACTAATTAAAATAGTTAAAACAAAACAATATTTAGAATGCTTAAAATCAAAGTAAGCTTCAATTGCCCGCACGACGAGCATCGCGTCTGGCTATTTTTTGGTCTCAAAGATGCATTGTCCAATCTTCTCTAAGTTGCTAATGGAGACCATATTTTTAAATTCGGCCAGTGGCAAGTTTATATTCTCTTGCAAGACGGCCACAGAACACTTCAAGATCAAGGTTCAAATCTTCTTTTGGATAACTAGTCCAGCAGGTAGGATCACGTCGGGTTTTCTCGATGACCGTGTTATGCAAAATTATGCAAGTGAGCATAATTTTGTTCATATCATGAAGATCATAAAAACGACATGGCTCATAAACGATGACGAATTTCCTTTTCAAGATTCCAAATGCGCGTTCAACATCCTTCCCCGAATCCATTTGTTGCGTGTTCAAATACTTCATATCCTTTGAATGGACCCAGACGTTCTGACTGTAGGATTTAACTAAAGTTGACCATTGTGGATAGATATCGTATGCCAGATAATACCCTCGAGTGTAATTATTAGCATTGATGGTGAAATTACAATTAGGAACGACTCCACGCTTCAGATCTTCAAACAATGATGATTTATGCAAAACATTGATGTCATTTTGTGAACCCGGGAGTCCAAAAAAAAATGTCAAATCCAACATCCATGAGTAACCGAAGCTTCCAAAATTACTATTTGTTAATGACCTGACCATTCGACAGGGCCTCCCTCCCACACCCAGTGCATGCAATCAGGACCACCTAGCATCCATGAAAAATCCCTTTTTGTTTTAAGTAAGAATTCTATCAACATCAATATGATTAGGTTTTTGTAGCCAATATGAACCAAAATGGTTGACTTCTGCCTCACAAAACATTACGAGATATTTGAATGCAGTTATTTTGCTCACACTAATATACTCATTAGTGGAATCCGCTGGTACCCATAACATAATATTCGTAGGGTTGCAGTGATCTTTTGTTCATGTTTAAATCCCCTTAAATGGTGTGCATTATACTGATAATTAAGTAGAGGTTGTACGACAAAGCTTATAAATAATCCTTTGAAGCAAGTTGTCCCATGTGGAATCGACGCTAAAAGTCTTCATCAAAATACACACATCCATCAACAAAATAATCATGCATCAGCTTTTCGTGGTAAAAATGTCGGTCTTGCCACATCCATCTCCTTGTGAAAACTTCATCAGGCTCTAAAAACCTAGATATTATTCATAAATATAAATGCAACATAATATTCCGGTGCCTTCTTGTCTCAACCGGTCTTCATTCAGCTATCTCGGAATCTCCATATAGTTTTCATACTCTTCCCGTATAAATTCAAATTCATTTTTATTTTCATTTCCATTTCCTTTTCCGAAGAATCAATATCAGAATTTATAGTGGAAAAAAATGAATTCGAGAAAAAATTGATTCGTAAAATGGGTAAATGAAAGTGTGATCAACAGAAGATAAATGATACGACGTTTTATATCGAAGTGAGAAAGTAGCCGTTGACGACACAACGTTGGCCACGTAGCTTTATCTCTATCGTTGGCGTTCCGTATTGTGTCGCTCAACTTAATTAGCACGTCTAAACATCTGTCGCGTAAAATATTATGTGACGCTTAGTGTATCTTCCTATAGCAGTAAACCGAGTTTGCTCGTCCACGTGGCTTAATAAATTTCTTCATTTAACCATTACCGTTGGATTTTCCCTTACCATTATAAATCGTACATTTTTCAATTTTTTCGAGGTCAGGTACTCATGAGAGGACCTAGACAGTTAGTTCTATAGAAACTAATAGCAAATTAGCCAATTTGATCCCATGCATAGGACTTGGCCTTACAGATGTCACTCGCAAGCGCCAAGTATAAACCCTAACTAGATATCTCTCTTTCGATCTCTCGATCAAGACGACAAAGAATTGGAATTCAGCCACGATTATTTTGGTAAAGATTTACAGTTCTTTGATCTAAATTATACTCTGTTTCATTTTCATTTCCGGTTAATTTAAGTGTAATGATCAGTTTGTAGTTGTTCGGCTACTGGTGTAAGGGTCTGATATTTTTCAACATTTTTTGGATGTTTGATGATTTTTATTAGGATCAAGAAGATAAAGAGGGTGTGAGGTGTAGTGGTGGGAAAACACAAATACATTTCTTATATATGGGATTAATCAAGTTGTCAACTACTGATTGGGTGACTTACACAGGTGATGATATGATGCAACAGTATAATGCCATTCAGGCTGCAGCAACTGTTAAAATACCATATGTTGGCAACAAGGCAAGAGCCACTTATAAACTTTTCTATGAAACTGATTGATGTGATATCTCCCTCTTTGTATTAATCCAACTTGGGCGAGTATTATAACATAGAGAGGACTAGAATGGCTTTGTTAGTTATCTGTTTATATGTCTCTCTTTTTGTGCTTTCATATGACATGGAATTATTTTATGATGCAGGAACCTGTTTCTGTGTTATCAGAGAAATATCAGTCAGGCAGCTCTATCTTGCTGGAGAAAATCCAGGTTTGTCAAACCACCAAATTTTTTTTGTTTTTCATTTCCTTTTCATTTAAAAATGCTTATGATGACCTTAAAGAGGTTTTTCTGGTACTATGTGTGCAGGTATTGAGTGAAAGTTATGCTGCCATAAGACGAATAAGAGGAGACGGGAACTGTTTCTTTCGGTCCTTCATGTTTTCCTACCTGGTGACTTCAATACACAACCTTAATAAAAAAATTTAACTTTGAACTTTGTAGTTTGTGCGTCTATGGTTTACTCTCCAGCTTGTTGCTGGGGGAGGCTAATATGGTACTGTCATTTTAGCTACTAAATAATTTGCGAGATTGGCAAAATTAGGAACACATTCTGGAATCACAAGACAAAGCAGAGGTTGACCGGCTTACTGCAAATATTGAACAATGCAAAATGACCCTCCAGAGACTGGGATATGCAGATATTGAACTATGCAAAAAGGACCTCCAGAATCTGGGTTATGCAGATTTTACCTTCAAAGATATATTTGCGGTATATCTCTGATCACTTTTCTAAGATTTTATTGGTCTTAATACATACAGATGCATGCTAAAAAAGTTTGACGAAAAACTAGGTGTAGCATGTTTGGCTTGGTTGAATGCTTCCGTGGTTGAACAATTTAATATTTTTACTACTCTGATTAAAATGTAAAGATAATCTAATCTATTGTTAATTAAATGCTGTTTCATCTTTTCTTCACTTCTTTCAATTTCATAGTAATGGTAAGTGCATCTAATCTGTATGAGTTGGAGTTACAGTTTTTTGTTGAGCAGCTGGGAAATCTTCTGCAAGGAAATGAGTCCTCCATAAGGTGATCCATCTATTTTTTGTCTCTTGTGATGTTAGTTGAGTATGTAGGACATGTATTACTTTCTTTGAGGAACTGGAACTGGAATAAATATTGTCTCTGTGTTTCAGTCATGAAGATCTGGTGCAGAGGAGTCGAGATAAGTCCGTGTCAGATTATGGTAAAGAAATACTTACGCTATTTGGATTTATGTTTTTCATGATCTTCCGCACCCTCCTGATGAAGCTGTTTGGCAGTTGTAATGTTTTTCAGGTTTGTTACTTCTGGTGAAATCCGTAGCCGTTCTGAATTTTTCAAACCTTTTATTTTGGGCTTAGCAGATACAACCGTGGATGAGGTATTTCGTGATTTCCTCTGTGTAATTTTCAGACATATCCATGAATAAATTATATTGACCATTGTCATCACTCATCACCATGTGTATCATACACAAAATTTTAACTAGAATGTTATTGGATTACTATTGTAAGAACTCTGTGGAACCAATGGGGGAAGAAAGCGACAATGTTCAAATCATTGCCTTGTCCTATGCGTTGGGTGTGCCCATCCGTGTAATGCACCTGGACCACAGATCCTTTGATGCTAAGGGTGTCAGTGTAAATCATTATGATTTTGTTCCAACTGTTGGTGATGTTCCAAATACTAGCAAAGGCGATCTGATTCCGTGAAACCTTTAATCACCTTGCTTTACCGCCCGACGCCTGGCCATTATGACATTCTGTACCCAAAGCAATCAGGTAAGCTTTTAACGATACTGGAACTTCTGTTATTTGAGTAGGTATGGAACCCATGTAGGCAGATGGAACTCCAGGTAGGTTACTAAGATTAACAAAGCCATCCCCTCGATATCGAATAAGAAGTCCCTTTATAACAATGCTAGCTTTCCATTTCCAAACACAGAATCGTCGGTGAATCCTGAATGGCCTGGTGAGACTACACTGACAGAGCATGAAAGGATGGAAGAAGAGAGCAATTTGCAGGGAACTGTTTTCATATAAAATCTCCCATCTGGTATTTTAATGAAGAGGTGAGGCAACGGTTCTGTGTGTTCGGGGAAGTTCGGTCATTTTTCCATGTTCTTCATGAAGTCACCTAGTATGCATAATACTTTTTTTACTACATCCTTTATTACGTTATATCCTTTCAGGATATTGTTCATGATTTTTCTTGTGCTTCTATGGGCAGGCGACGAACAGGAACTGGTTGTCTCAAGTTCAGTTCACCAGCCGAGGCTGATGCTGCGGTGGCAGCTGCACGGAATACAGGAGATTCAGGGATTCTTCTGAAAGGCAGACAACTAAATGTGATTAAGGCCTTGGACAAGAAGTCAGCTCGCTGTAAGGAACTTGAAAAGGCAAAAAGTGATGATGTTGACCAACGCAACCTTTACCTTGCAAAGGTATTGGTTTGTCATAAATGGTAAGTTAAATTTCGATATAAAGCTATTAATTCTAAGACATCTTCCCTTTCCATGATTGTCACTAGGAAGGCGTTATTCCCGAGGGCTCTCCTGATGCTGAAGGTGTTTCAGTAAGTGATATGATCATTCGCCAACTGGATTACATCTTGACTAGTAGTTTTAACGTTGATTAATAACTGTTGTACTACAATATTTGTAAGTCAAAATTTTACCGACTTATATGGCTGATTATGCAGTTAAAAATCTTAGAAAGAACCAAGGCTGCGAAGGAACACTTTCCACGTGGAACAGCTTTCGTCGAGTTCTCGGAACATCAGCATGCACTTGCGGCACTGAATGTTTTTAATAATAATCCTGGTAAGTATTCCTGATATCAATTAGATAAAATCTGTAACCAAACTAAACAAGGTTGTTGGTGAAAAAAGAAATCATTAAACCATGATCAACGTATGCATATTTTAGAACAAGTTGATTTTAGGTGAGGTGATCTAAATGATGAGCAGAAGGAGAGCGTTTTCTCTGAATATCGATTAGATGAAATACTTAAGTAGGCAGACCATTCTGTAACATTGCGAGTCATCATTCTATGTATACTATGCAAAATGAAAAGGAACGAAAATGGATATGGTTGACTTCTTTGTTTTAATTTCACGTGCCACTTGTCATCTGCAGAAACTTTTGGTCTTGAGCATCGCCCCATCGTTGAGTTTGTTGAAGAATATCGAGTCACTGAAACGACTTCGGAAGAAGCTAGAATGTTGGCAGGCCCGTCCAATACATCACTAAATCACTAAGGGCGAGCTCAATAAGTTCCAACTAAAGTTCTCAATAACATCAAATGAAGATTATCTATGTAGGAGGCTATATAACAGAGCAACTGCACTCTCATCTTTCAGTCTAAGAAGCAACAAAACAACAACTAAAATCGTCAAAATCGTCGTTTAAGCGTACCAGATAATTCTAATTCAAAATTATCTAACCGAACCAAATTACTTTTTGTTGCTTCAGCAGACTAAAACTTTGTTCTGTTTCATTTTGGGTTACTGTTGACATCCGAGACTGAGGGAACTATTAGAATGTACGGGTATTCAAATCCTGACCGTGTTATACATCTTATTTTCTGCACTTACCTACTAATCTCTGTGAGACCTCATAATTCCTTATCTGCTCAAAGAACTGGTGAAAAAAGATCAACTTCAATTTGTTATAACAGAAACAAATTTATGGTTATTAGCATATTCGTGTTATTGCCTGTACAAAAATATACATCTACAAGCACATAGTAGTCGTATATCCTCTTGGAGAGCTTGACTAAGGATACAATTTTGAAAGGTCTTCCAAGATTTGATCTATCACTATTCCACCAGAAATAAGTCCTACACCAATTAGAGCAGGCTTCATAGATAGTAGTGACAATGATCCATCACTTTCCTTGTTTTGGTCGACGTCGTTGACGACAGCGTTGTTAGATGATCTTGTGTGCATTACCCATGCCATTACCGGAGGAAGAACTCCATACAACGTTGTCATACAATAACCTCCCTGTGTAAAAATCAATCCCCACACATATTTAGGTACTAAAAACATCTCCAAGTATAACTATGCCCAAAACTGATGTTGCAATACAAGAATTCCTTACAGCAATGTCGGTGGCGACCGAGAATGCATCAGGAACTGCGGTTGATATGAATAAAGATGGAGCAACAACCATTGTTGTTGCGGTAAAGCCAAGTTTGTTTACTCTCCACCATTTCTTTGGGTCAAATGACTTGCTCTGGCCATTGTTCGAGACTCTTTGTTCAGAATTTTCTTCCAGCTTCTGTTAGCAAATGAAGGAAAATCAGGTCAATAGCAATTCAAAAGAAGATTAGAAAATATACTGATAGGGAGAGGGTAAGAGAAGTTACTGGTGTTAGAGCTGATGATGAAGTAGAATTTTTGGCGAAATTGTTGAGTTGTTCAACAAAAAACTGAGAAAACCCCAAAAGTGTACCAATCAAGGATGTTCCAACTGCTAGAAGTGAAAATGTCTCTACCATAACTGAAATCCCACTCCAATTCACCCTACAAACACAATACTAGTATTTTTCAATGACTTGAACATAAAATGCGAGCTCATCGCAAGAAATTTGCAACCATAGTAATAGGATATTGAGAGGTGGAAACGGGGACGAGTTTGATTACTTAAGTACCTCGTGAGCAACTCCACTGGATCAACAACAAGATCAGCATGAGCTGAAAGGCCTAAAGTAACTGCATCCCAAACAAGCAATGTGAAGAGCGGGACTAAGCTACCAATTATGACTGATGCCCTTATTCGTGCGAGGTCACCATCAAGATATGCACAAATAACTGCAAAGTTTTGTTTAGCACAAGCTATCATCACTAATGCAAAACAAAGCAAGAAAATTGAGTTTCAACCACAATTTGGAATTTTACCTGGTAACAAATCATGATAAACCAAAGAAAATATGATGACAGGTATCGTTGCTGGGATGTTCCCCCAATTGCTCGAACCATCTAAACCTATCCATCCTCCGTATAGAACAACCGACACCTCAATCGCAAGTAGTATTCCTACAACATCAGTTCTTTAGATTGTCAGTTTAGGTGGTTACTCTTTGCAACAAATTCATATGCTCAAAATTTAAACTGACCTATCATAGTAGCTGTCAACCATTGGTTGACGTGGTCAGTGATTCGTGTTCCTCCAACGGAAATTAGAATTGTGAAGAAAACAGTGAAGAAGAAGCCAGAAATGGAAGACGGAAGGTCAATCAAATTGTGGATGATCGCACCAGACTTGGATGAATAGGCAACCATGGTTGTGTAACCCAAGAAGAGGTAATTAACAGTAACTAAGTTACCTCCCCATACTCCAAGGGTCTCTTGGGCCATTGTTCTAATGGAAATAACCTCTAGTTCTTCAGTTTCCATCTTCCTCTGCTTCTTTTTCAATAAACCAACGTTAATTTCCGCGAGCAAGAGTGCTTCAGTCAGGAGAAAACCCCAACACAGTATCATACATATCGAACTTGGCACGAATCCCTGCATTGGAAATAGACGGAACAGAGCATCATATAACTATAAAGCTATTCTTTATACATGAACATATTAGTGGGAGAAAAGACTATTACTGCAGGGGAAGTCTTTCTTGGCAGTTCAAGAATACCAGAGCCGATGCTGGTTCCAATAATTAGAGCTACTGCACCAACTACACTCCCTCTTTTCTTCTCGTTCTTGGTCGACCCATCAAGGAAAACATCTGTAGCTTTTGCTGTGTTCTTGGAAGCTCTTGGTAAGAAGGCCTTCCGATTCAATCTCAGTGATGAGATCTTCCTTCGATTTAAATCATAAGTAGTGCAGCAGCTATAATATTCACTGTATGAAACAATTGTAAGACATCAGAGCAGATCACACACTAGAAATGTTTCAAGAAGAACTCAAATCTTACATGTTACTGATTCTGAGGATTATTGCACGTTTACTGCTGTGTTTTGGAGCCAAAAATATCCCAAATTCACCTTTACAACCACCTGAGTAGGACATAATCAGATTCTTCATTCCCATTTCAGTAGAGAAAGAGAGAAGAAATGTCTGGCTGTGATTCATGAAAGGGTATTGAAATACTCCCAAATATCTTGGCAATGGTCCCCATAAGTAGTCTATGATTGGTTTGTCAGTCACAAACTTCAATGGTTTGTCTCATTGAAGTTTTTAACTTAGATTACAAACATTGTTATTTGTTACCACAGGAACCTTAACAAAAAAAAAATACTAACAGAAACCCGACTGGTATTGACAGAAGAGAATGTGAGTAGGATTGATAAGACCAATTTCTGCTCAAGGGACTAATCGAAAATATATTGTTTTTCAATTTCTAGAAGATCAACACTTTAAACATCCCTTTAGTTACACAGATATTTGCACCAAATCCTTAGCAATCACTGCTGGAAACAATTCCAATACTAATCACATCAACTAAAAAGAAGCCGTAGAAGAAAATAACATGAACATAAAACTACTAGAACTCCCACTCAGCCTCGAGCTATAACTAACTGGCTGGGGCGGTCTTGCTAGTTGAAAATTCACCCGCCAACTTTCTTGGAAGTCTGTCCTTTTTCCACATTATCTCCCAAACCTTGCTGGCTCTTTCAGCTTCTCCACCGAAAAAAAACATGTCAGTAGAAGATGGTCTATGTAATATATCTTTCCTGCTGCTCCTGTAGAAGCTTAGCTGAAGATTTTGCATCGAGGTATAGGGAACACACTTCCTCAAGATCAGCCTTCCCAGAAAAAAAAAAGTCAAACAGGAACAGATTAACAAAGGCCAAGTATGATCGAATAAAAGAGGTACAGTGTATTCGGTGCAATTATGCATACCTTGCATATTCCATCACAGCCATTCATTTTGGCCACGATGCTGGCAGGTGATAATAGCTGAACAGCATGCCTGAACGAGGGGGGAACAAGACAAAAGTTCATCAACCAACCCACAACAACTAAAAAGATATATCTAATGTACGAAACGAATAAAGTTCAATCACATGCCAAGCCAATGTAACTAAATTTAGAGCAGGTATCTGCCTTAATTTGCAAAGTTAGTGTAATTATAAGTTCACATCTTAAGGCTCTAACAAAAAGTTCAGAAGTTATCTCAGATTCTCAAACGTATGCTTAAATTATCATACCTTAAGGATGCCTTCTGCCCAATCTCTCCAAGATAAGCTAAACTCTCTTCATCTACAATCAGTTCCTCCACCTGTGCCCGAATAGCTAAAATCTGGCCAGTGACAGAGGAGATCTGAGTAAATGACAAACACTCTAATTTATATAAAGCTCCTTATTGAAGTGATAAATCACAAACCTGTATCATGTCTGCAGGTCCATACTCTTCAGTTCGAATAATAACAAGACGGTCTAATAGATCAACGGGTATGCCGTGTGGACTACTTGTATCAGTTCCTCTGCAAATGTAAAACACAAAAGGTCAGACTTGACATCACAATATAATGCACTTCTGATAAGAGCGGAGAGTCCACACAGATTTCAAACTCTAGAATTAAAATATCTTACCTAACATTACAAATTCCCCTATTTGTTGCAAAAATTACTATTGGAGACAATGAACTCTCCAATGCGCGGTTCATGTAGGAGAAGCATTCCATATCCAGCATGTGCACCTGCGGTGCAAAAAAATTGTTAAACCATGAATAAAAAATCCACCAAAAACTTGCAGACACGCAAGAACCTTGAATTAGAATTTGAGAACAAACCTCGTCAATAAATAGAACTCCAGGCACAAGTTCTGCCACTCCTTCATCAATATAACGATTAACAACCTATCAGGAACATTAAACAATTAGTTAAACCAGTCCCATCTCACCCTCAGGACTTGCCCAAGAAGCCACATTAGGTTGGGATCTCCTAAAAGGTCATAGAGGAATGTTAGATGTGTGCCTTGTTTATTTCCTGACGTAACTTATCAGTGATCTCAGTTTTCCTAGGTTTCATCATCTGTCCCATTAGAGATAATATATCCTGTCCTCCTTGTGGTCGAGCATTTGCTGCATCAAGATCGTGGAGCGTTACATCCTGTGAGAACATATTAGATTTTATTAGAAAACAAAATATTTCAAGAAGACAGATTAAAAAGTAGAACAAAAACAGAATGTTGATTATATATCCCTGTCATGTCAACCAAAATGAACCAGCTGACTAACTCAGTGTATTAGCCGTACGAGGCTTTGTCAAACATCCATAATGCTTGCAAAAAACATGGTAAATGACATGAAGTTTAGAGCTAACCTGGACTATCTCCTTCTTTTTATGGACCTCTCCTTTAGGAAGTGGAACGTACTCCTCTGCTTCAAGATCAAATTCTGTAGCAAAAGCATCGCTTCTACCGACCCTTTTAACTGCTCCACTGTTGGCCTCTATATATATAACATCTCCAACAGCAACCTGAATTGAGAATTTCATGGAACATGTCATATAAGAATTACTCTTGATGAACTCTACATCAATCAAAGATAGCTCTCTATGGATAAGAAATAGTTCATGAAAGCTGAAAGTAGTTTACTGAAACTTTTGATGTGGATACACAAAAATGACTGGAATGTAGTAATTAAACCTCATTACCTTTTCCTTGAGTAAAGCATCATAAATTGTTGGGTCCAGCTTTAGTTGCTTAGTTCCCTTGACAGTTTTCAGCCCAATAATGACATGACTAATACTCTTCCCATACCCACCAGTGATGCTCTCAGCTTCTTCCGGTGAAAGCTCAGTGACCTAAGACAACATGACATAGTCTTATGATTATTTCACTTGACTTCACATCATATCACAAACAATAATCTTTCAAAGTTAAATGCAGAGTATCTAACCTCTCCTTCATAGACCTCCTTATTTTCCTTCATACGTAAACCAATAGCCCTCCGGAAATTTTCCATCAGAACCTCAGTTTTCTTTACTTCTGATGAATATACTTCTGACCCAACCATTGGACAGAATGGAACCTACAAATAACAAAAGTACAAAAATTTCCGTAAAGTTTTACCACGCATAGAGCACATCGAGTATCAACAACTGGAACTACAAACCCTTATTACAAAACAAAAAGTTTTGACTATGTAACAGCAAGTAAAAAGGAAAAAACTACATCAAACCTTACAGCGAAAGTCCAAAATAGTACGACAAGTGCTCGACCGAAATACTGAACAATGACAAAAAAAATGAAATCTCCACAAGTACATACATATAGACATAGTCCGAAATTACCTTGCTTCCAAGCTCCTGAGATATGCCAAGAGCCAATGCTGTCTTTCCAGTACCAGGAGGTCCAGCAAGTAATAGAGCACGTCCAGCCATCTTCTTTTGTCTAATCATATCAACAACTAGACCAGCTGCTTCTCTTGCATTAATCTGACCGACAAATCCAGCTGCCATAGGAAGTGCATTCCCATTGGGCTATAAACAACGACAACTTAGTCTATTTTCTTTCTTAAAACCCTAAAACCCCTCTTTTTTTTAAACCCCAGAAAAACATCAAACTCAACTAAAATCATATAATCTAACAAAATAAAGAAAACCCAGAGCGGATAATCAAGAATAAACAAAGATGATACACCCTGAACCCTAAATTTTGAGATTAAAGACAAAGCAACAAGTTTTGACTGAGAGATAGAAGAGAAGAGGGGGGTATACCTCAAGACCAAGTCCTTTGATATGAGTATGAGTAGCTACTCTTTGTTTCTTTGTTGTTGACTGAACTTCTTCGATCTTCATCTCTCTTTCTTTCTCTAAATTTTCTTTCTTCTCCAAAAACCTAGCAGACAAATAATGCTCTGGTCTACTTCAACACAGGAAAAGGCTCATTATGATATGATGTACACGTCCTATTATAATACTTTGCTGTTTCCTTTTACTGTTGAAAACAAAAGATTTGTATTGATTTTGATTGTTTGGCATCAATGTACTAAAATCAGCGCCTGTAGCTCAGTGGATAGACCGTCTGTTTCCTAAGCAGAAATCCGTAGGATCGACCCCTACCTGGTCCGGTAATTTTTGTTTTATATAAATGGCACTGCATCCTTAGATTACCCAGGTTTTGGTATTGAGATTGAGTGGTTGGAGACTGCTTATACTTATCTTGACAACATTAATATGAAAATTGAAAGGTTTAACACATTACACATTTTATAAATTTTCATAGGAAAAGTAAGATTCGTTCGATATATGTACTTGTATATAAATGCAAACTGCAACGGCAGTAATGTTGCACACAACATTTCACTCAGGTGATTTAAAATCCGAATTACTGATGAAATGCCGGAATAGATTAAACAGTAAGAGAGGATACATATGACGCAATTTCTATACATCAGCTCCATCAAACAGTAACTATATTTGCAGTTCCAACTTCATTGTGGTTAGAATGAGTTCTCTGTGTTGGCTGCTGCTCTTCTTCTGGCTGTTGTTGATCTGATCCGGGTGTTCCTTGGGCTTGACGGCGATTAATTGACCAAACAAGCCACCTTCTTCTGCATCTCAGGAATTCGAGAAATATAGAGCTACCACTCATGGCAAGGCCAAACCCGGTGAATGTGGAAAGTAGGATTGACAAAATAGATTGCACATGAAGCTGTCAATTCAAGGAAAGAAAAAGCAAACAGAACATGTTATTTTGGTTTTGAAGAAATGTCATTTACTTGTAAAGTTTGCTTATGCCTAAAAGCATAGATACATGCGATGGATTTGGCTTGGTTTGGTCACATACGCAAAAAGCAAATGGCTTCGTGGAAGCAATTGACTTGAAAACTGATTTGTGTTTAGTCTAATTGTTTGGTAAAACCTATCAAAAGGATAAATCCAGTTGGGATCTAAGCGACTAACTGTAATTCTAACTATATTTCAATAACGAAGAAAACAACATCTGACTTACCAATGAGTAGAAAATATGAGCAAAGAAAACCACCATCACGAACTGCACCGACGCATATACCCAGATATACTTTCTTTCCACTGGATGCAACAGTTACACAACACAAACAATTAGAAAAATTAGTCTAAAACTGTAATGATAAGAATTATCTATAAAGAACTATTACAGACTATTAAAGTTTTAAGGTTCGGTAACTTATTACCCATGGTTGATGATGTCATAGATGCAAGAAGACCCAAAATGCAAGCGAATGGCAGTGATATAGCAATTGCACCAGTTCCCATTTGACCAACCTGCCAAAAAGGAATAGCTAAAATAAAGAGGTCTACGGAAGATACTAAAACCGTAGTAAAACCAGAAGCTGATGTTAGTCTTACCAAAAGCTGCTCGAGAAAACAAAAGTAACCCAGCATGCTGACAATGACAAGAATAGGAACATCCTGCCAAACCCTGATAAGAGTTGTAGTAGAATGGTTTAGTTAGCTATGTCATCAAAGATTTGGATCAAACTAGCAATAAATTGCAGATTTTATTGACGTATTTTGAAACTAAAAAGAAGAGTTCAAGAATCTTTTCTTTCCTAGTTCCTATCATTATGTCATCCTTCACTTGCCTGTATCGTTGAACCACTCTTTGCTGAGCTCTATTTGGATTGCGAACCTGAATACTTTGGAGTCGAAGAAGGGTGACAGGAAGGTTCTGAACCTCTTGCTGACATATTTCGCATTTTTTGTTGCCTCTAATGCTGAACCATTTTATAGCGCACTCTTGGTGGGCTAGGGCAAGTTCTCCCTTGCAACTGCATTCCATCTTGAGGGTGTCACCTCCTTCAGCAAGTTCAACAAAACATATTCTACACACAGCCTCTTCCTCGGCAATGTCTTCACCACCATCAGCACCATTTATCTCTGAACCAATATACTAAGATAAGACATAAGTTGGTTATGGAAGATGCAGTAAATCGAGGACAAAATGGGAGAAGAATAGACAATGTAGATGATAAAAAAAGATTCCAACATTCAAGTAAATCAGCTAACAAGGATCACTGAATCTCTTAAACACATCTAAGTACACTTTTAGCAATCAATCACTTGCCATGAGCTACATGGAGTTGTTGCTGGGTTTCATATGGCCTGCTGGCTCATGGTGTTTCTCAGCGTTATTCTGAAGACTGCTTCTCAGGTAGTTGCTGAGAACCTTAATTAGTAATGCTTATTGCTGTGTGCTAATCCAGAGCCTCAATGATTTACCATGGGGAGTATGGACCAAGCTTTGCAGGTGGAGGGAGGCCTTTGAATTACTTCAGGTCTATCATACATTTAGAGAAATCAATCCTGCAGCAAATTACCTTGCCGAACCTGACACCTACAGTTGTGTACTTAGAGATAATACCTGATTAATTTGCTCAAGAGTCTAAAAATTCACAGATATCGTCCCTGCTATACCCAACTTAATAAGATTTTTCAAAGAAATGTCTTATACAGGCCCCTATAAGGTGATTAACAGAAATATACCCGTGTGTGGTGTCGTAGGCATGTTTGACGTGGTACAACTGCTTTCTGTCATTCGCGGTGTCGTAGGAATTACACGAAAGACACCACCTAGAGAATCCATTCTCCGTATGGTTCTTGCTTTGTCTGGTACTGAAAGAGAACGAGACATGTGATGCTGGAACACATTTTTCTGCAAAATAAAAATAAAAATAAAAGAGTAACTAGAAAAATCCCTTATCAAACTGCACTACAACTCATTGACCACTTGATCATGCTCAAGGTCTACACAGAATATAAAACCACTCTTACTCACAGTCGAATTTGGTGGATCGACAATGCTCCCTCCACGGACGGAATTCGGGTTCGAGTGTGCAATCGGCGTAACAGGTAGTGATGATGTCCTCTTTATCCTCGGTGTAAACAACTTAGTTAGAGACACAGACCTAATGATAGAAGTTTTGTCTTGTGGAGTTCCTATAGCTAGCATAGAAGCTTTTTCGGTATCTAAAGTTGAAATCTTATGCTTGAAGCTTATCTTTGGTAAGAAATTATTAATACTAGATTTACCTCTAGATGAAGGGTAAGGGGATGTATTATTTCTTCTTGAGGAAGGGCTGGGTGATGGAGGAGGTAATCTAGCTCTTGTTGGAGTAGAAATTGGGGTTGGAGGCATGTTTATTCTCAGAAATTCTTCAGGTGCTTCATCTATTGTTCTTTCTGGTATCTCTAGGAAGAGATTTGGCCGTCTCCAGTGTTGAGCAGATGGGGCTTCTTCTGTTATTCCACTTGAATTATCATCCTGCAAATAAGTGGAGAGATAGAATCAAAATTATATGAAACCCAAACTAGATAACCCAAAAACTGAAACTTTCTTCATACTATGAACAAAAATTAATCCATAGAAAAACAAAAAAAATTGCCTTTTTTCTATCATTTTTAGTTAATGATGCACTCCCAGTAAGGAATTTTTCCAAAAGTTGAGACTTTTATAATGAAATTCATGTTTGAGGAAAACAAAAAGTAAGTACCTTCTGGTTTGTTAGAACAGCAGTTGGTGCAGTAGTAGTACTAGTAATAGAACCTTGATCATGAAGTTGAGACATAGATTCCTCTTCACTTTTCATTTTTCATCACCAAATTAAAACCAAAACCCAAAATTCAAATCACCCAAAAAAAAAAGTACAAACCTTAACAATTTCTATTAAAATCCCTTCAAATATAAGATATAAATTCAATCAAAGTACTTCAAGTATGATAGAAACCCTTAACAAAAAACCCACTTAAAAAGAAAGAGAGAGGGATGTGTAGCTGAAGTTATGGAAGTGATGATGAAGTGAGAATAGGAATAGCAGCAGTTATTACTGGAACGATACAGAGGAACCCATTTTGTATTTTGTGTTATTAGGTGTAGCTTTTCCTTTTACCGGAATTAATTTTTCTTAAATTGCTGTTTTTGTGTGACATCAAAAATGAGATGTCACAGGGTTAAAACATTGCGTTGCTTCTATTTTAGGGGCGGGAATATTCAAAAACAGTTGTGGGTCTATGCCTGTTTTGTCCATGATCGTAGCTATGTTGCGACATATCATCTCTAGCTTAAATAGTGTGGGGGCCATAGCTCCTCAGTTCAAGAGAAAGATATCATGAGTAGCAGGAAGGAATAACCAATCCTAATGCGAAGAGAGTATTCCCATGACTTATTGTGCAGGTGGGTGGGGAGTAGAGTCGGTCATATTAAATGTTGAGTAATCCAGAAAAATAAGACTTGCTCAGCTTACGGATGAGTGGCTCTAAAATCTCCTGCATTTTTTTTACTATAAAAAACGTAAGATAAAAACCTTCATGCAGAATAGATGTTATTGTCGTACAATGGTAAAATAATCGGGTGATAATACTTGTGATATGAATCTAAAACTCGTCAGCATCAATTTTTTTACCTATAAAAAAACAATCCTTATAAATGGGTCATGCCTACTGGAATTTATAGGGGTTTAATTTTGTGGCGCCCACTCCTGTGAGTGGGAGGTTTTCAACTCGTTCAAAAGGATGATATGTTTAGAATTTTCGGAAAAAACAAAGAACCTTACTGGATAGTTACAGAAGCCCCATTTGCCTGACTAGCATCATGCAAAATGGTCATGTCTATAACACTACTAACACCATTAGCTTAAAGAGTAAAAAGAGAATTTAAGTCATGTTCCTCTCCATTGAAAGTTCATGTGACTAGTAGAATTATAACAGATAAAAGCTAACTAAGCAACAGGTTTACTCTGTTGTCTTTGGATAGTTTCAGGCTACTGAGAAGAAAAGTAACTTCGTTAACTCCTGTCGTTACAACTGACTGATGCTTTGGTGGAAATTCAGGTTGAATCTTCCTTGTACTTCTCTTTTATAACTATGTCTAAGATGGTTGAGGATGGAAACATCTTCAGCTTCAAAATTTATATCTGAGCGCTGCAGTTCTTTTGTCTATCTGAAAGCTTGATCTGCTCTTTCCTCTTCTCCGTTAATCCCACTACATATTATTGAGGGAATCCTCTTACACCAATGTATTTTCATGAGAAGGAGAATGCAATTATAGCAATATTATAGACATTTTCTGGATGACACGTGCTCTGCAAGATGCAGATGTTTATTTTGATACCAATTTTTTCTTTACGATCATTAATAAATCTTTCAGTGGCTTCGTTGTTTGCTCTCTAATAATAAAGATCATTTAGAATATGACTTTGGTTATGGACTACTCTATGTAAGTAACACATATGTTATAGAATGCGGCTTCGGTTATGGAATACTCTATTTTAAGAAAACATCAATATAATCATTTGGGAAAATTTTCATAAAGATGAAGTCATATATGGTTTTCCATATGAACTAGGAAGTTGTGGCATAGATTGGAGCCAAATTTCTTATATTGTAGCCATTATTGAACTAATGATTGAGCCAATCATGAAAATTATTGGTTGCACCAAAGATTTAATTGTTATCATCAAGCAGTAAACACCATACAGATGAGGCAAAGGGCCAGTACATCAATAGGTTGGTAATAGTTTCTTCTCCACAGTTAGAAGTACTGCTTATGGGATCAATGTAGTGCATGATTCTAGCATTCTTAACATTAGTTCGTAGAAATTCCATTAAACATTTTCAGAGAAACAATTTAATTGAGGGAGTAGTATATATTCTCCAAATCTTTTCCAATGTGTATTGTTGTTGTCATTCTTATATTTATTGTTAATCTTGTGTTGGTATAAGTAATTTACATTAAAGTCTCATTTTTCAGTTAGACCCAATACCACCTTGTCTTCCTTTTGGATGTTGTAGGGACTTTTTTTTTTCTTCTTTTTTTCGTGAAAGTGGTGCTACTATGGGACTTTTTTTTATATAAGCACAAATGAGAAAATTACAGTTAGTCCCTTAATAATCTGTGATCACCACAAAGCGAAGGCAGAAGCCAAACCGGTGGCACATACCAAACCATATGTCTAACATTGACCTTAGACCACTGAGCCAGATCATGAGCTACTTTATTAGTCATTATGTTATCATAGATAAAATAGATAAACTGGATTTTAGAAAATTAGGGTTTTTACATCCAGACAAAAAAAATAGGTTTTTGATCCGAAAAAGTCTTCTGGTTGATTTGTTTCATAATGATTGTAGTATCACTCTCTATAATCATTTGATCCATCTTCTACTCCCAAGAGAGATATAGGGCATCTCTAATGGCTTAAGTCTCTGTTAATTTTTTTTGCTGAAAAACAAACCAGGTAATTCGATTGAGCATAAATAAACTTATCACAAGAATCTTTGACGATGAACCATATTCCCCTTTTACTCCGACAGCATCTAGGGTTCCTCGAGTAATGTGATATCTTACACCGGGTAAATCCTCGAAACACAATATAACTTTTGAATAAAAATGATAAATTTTGGATAATAATATAAATTTTGGCTCTTGCAACTTTGGACCATGAGATAAGTTTTTGGGAGGCAAAATTTGATCAATGAGACATGTTTTGTTCACCGCAAAATGACAATTTAACATATAACCCCGAATAGAAAATGGGAAAACAAAAACCATCTAACTAGGGTTTTTTTTTATTAGTAAACTTAGAAAATATATTGAAAACTTACAAGAAGTAAGCAAGGAATGCTTACTTCCAAGAGACCTACAAAAATGGCTCAAAGAGCCTACAAAACCCAGCAGCAAGACAAAAACCAAGCTGAAGATCCACTACCAAGAGACCCGAATTCCCCATTACATAATGCAAACCAGCATTTCTTTCACTTTTTTTGTACTTCTTTTCCAAATAAAAGTTTGCACTTGACTTGTTGAGTTACACCTTGAATGCTGCAAAACCATTTTTGAAAATGATGCTACTACGACACTTCTAAATTGACCAACAAATGGAGGTAGAAATGACTGGCCACAAACACTTTCCCTAAGGGATAAGCCGCTCGAGTTCTCCACCCATTGATGATTTGATCGATACAGTTAGACATAGGACCAATGAAACTCACAACATTCATAAAATGCTTCCAAATATGAATAGAAATTGCAATGAAACATAAGGTGCTCCGCTGATTTCCCATCTTTACAACACAATAAGCATCCGTTCACGAGAAGTTTTCATTTTTTATTGAAAGTGTCCATAGTAGTTAATCTCTTGTGGTACACTAACCAAAGAAAGAAACCTATTTTATGAGGTCGTGATCTAGACCCGAAGATACCGACACCTCGTTTGGTTAGAAGGGTCGGAATCCTAAGAATTCAATTATGGTGTAATATAATTTTGGAATTTTTTTTTTTGATCGGTCAGAAGGAAATTCATTGGAAAAGAGGAGGTACTTAGGGGTACCTCAACCCAATGAACAAAGACAAAAACTATGAGGAACAAAGAAAGAGCTACAACCATATTGGCGGTTAAACCTAACATTTTTGTGTTCGATTCGGCCCAAAAGAAAGCTTGTATTTTAACGCTTCTAATTAAACTTTCCAATCTTTTCCTTTTATTGGCGAAGATTCTTGCATTCCGCTCCCTCCAAATACTCCACCAAATAGCAACCGGGATATTGTTCCAAATTTGACTAAGGCGATCATCACCCCAATTGAGTTTCCAAGCGTTTACATTGGTGGATACATTGGAGTTGTATCTCCAATATAATTTTGGAATTGAATTCCAAAGAATCGAATTCAAATCCAAAACATTAATATCTAGATAAGGTAATTCAATTAACTTTGTTTTTATTCCGTAATCCGATTTCGTTGCACTATTATATCAGTACAGTGGAAAGTTGTTGTTTTAAAGAGAATCAAAATCTTAAATATTAAAAATCTTAATCACATAGAGTTATTTTTCCTATTTGATTCAAGAAATTAAGTTCGTTTTCTTGGAATTGGATTACCTAACCTTCAATTTTTTAAACCAAAAATACGGTGAAGGTGTAAGGTAACAACAGTAGTATTACATTGATTTGAACCCTACAACCGCACATTTGTGCATAAATAGTGCGTGTCCATCGGAGCAACCGGCAGCAGAGAAAGTGCCGTCTCTGGGTCAATATGGTCTAATGCATGTATATATGAAATCTTTTTTCCAAATCAACCAACAAAATCTCGTGTAGGGTTGGTGAAGTGTAACGCACTTGATAGTTGAGATACATCAAAGATTCAGTTCAGCTAATTACTTGATGACTTAATAGTGATGCTCTAAACCTCCAACCATTTATCGAAATTCGGATACACCGCTAGCTTTAGATTCATCCCAAGACTATGCCTTTTGACCACAAGGAACAAATTTAAGAGAAAAAATGAAAGCAAAGTCAAAGTAATCATCCTACTTAACAACCACCACCCAACTTATAGAATCATAATCTAATCATACACTAATTTGTAGCTTATCTTAATTACAGGATAAACTACAAAATTCATGCACAAAGTAAGATCTTTGCACTAAACCACTTTTTAAAAAGTTTCTTAATATTCCATTACATTTTGTCCTCACAATTTAGAGTTAACATTCTAGACTAAGACAGAATAGTCAAGGGCATAAAAATCCATTTACGAAACCTATGGTGGGATAGAACATTAGAAGTACTAATAGAATCCCTTAATGAAAGTGGAGTTGTATGTAAATAGTGGGAGTTTATGTAATAGTGCTGTGGTTGGATAATATTGTTTTGATTTTAGTAATTAGATTTAGGTTTGGATTATGCTTCTTTTGTTTGGTTTTTTTGGGACCTACTTTTGTGTGCAATGTCCCATCTTCTTCCTCATCCCTTTCTTCCCCACTCTCGTCTATCAATTTTTGGTTAACTCCATAAGTTGATAGATTACTTAATATTGGTCTTTTATCTGGCATTAATTTCAACTGTGACATCTTAATTTCAAGGAGTTTTTTGAAGATTAGATTATCAGAAGATGGTCCTATTGATAAGAGTTTGTCTTTGGTGTGTAATGTAAATAATTCTCCTCAAGAATAAAATATAACTGAAGACTTTGTTTTTTCTACAAAGATTGCTAACAGGGGACTGCGGCTAAAATATTGATACATATGAACAGGCTATAGCCTATTTAGAAAATAAAGATCCGAGTTTTGTAATTTAGTTCAAGAATGATCCATTTTGATTGGAAACGGGTCAACGATCAAAACATAAACGACTTTGTCTCATGGTCTTTAGATTTTAGCCAAATTCCATCGTTTAGGGCTTCAAACAGGCGTTTTTTCTATTTTAGGAAAGTTTTTGTTTTGTTAATAACTTCTTCGTTAGGAGTCCGTTTGGGTCGCCGTTCACGGCAAATAGTTTTATTTTATGAGTATTTTTATTATTTTAGATCGACCAAAATTTGCCAAAAATAACACGTTTGAGTCGGTTTAGGTTTTTTATTTCATCCTTTCTTGACTAGAAAGTTAGGATTTTTCACCAAGTCTATAAAAGAGTCCTCCATGTATTATTTTAGGCAGTTGAATTTGATTAATAAGAATTAATTTCTTAAACTTATTCAAGTTTAATTGATTATTATTTAAAGTCGGGAAATCGAAGTCTAAGTAATTATCGTTGTTCATAGTCGATAGTCCTAGGAATATTTGAAGTCTGAACAAAACCTCTATTTTCTTTCTTTTCTTTATTATCCGCTGCATCAGTTGGTATCAGAGCAAAGTCGATTCTAGGGTTGATAAGATGCCACCAAGAGTAGCAATCGGTCAGGGTCGAGGTCGAGGTCGAGGAGGAGGTCTAGAAGGTTTCATTCCATGGAGATCTAGAGAAGAATTCATTGAAGATGTCCAAGATTTGCTGGGTCGGTTTAACCTTCGGAAGGAAGAAGAAGATGATAGCGCTAACCCTTTTGCTAGAGGGCATCGCGAAGGTAGAATAAATCAACGAGAGGATTCTGATCGCTGGAAGGCATGAATAAAAGTAGAGATCCCAGAATTTTATGGTGGTTTGGAACCGGAAGAGTTCCTCTCCTGGGTGAATACGGTTGAGGAAGTATTGGAATTCAAAGAAGTAACCGAAAACAAACGAGTTTCGTTGTAGTGACCATATTTCGTGGGAGGGCTAATTCGTGGTGGCAATAACACAAGCTGCTACGCAGTCGTAAAGGAAAACAAAAATTAGTATCATGGGAGAAGTTGAAGAAACACATAAGAACAAAGTTTTTCCACATAACTACATTGGATTGATGTTGATAGACACATTTTAGTGTCTAATTTGCACCTTAGTTTCTATTAAGTTAGTATTCGATTTTGCAAATATTACGTGTTTTTATGCTTTTGTAGGTACATTTGAAGAATAAAGATTTGTGAAAAAATTGGCTCAAAAAGTGATAAAGGCACCCCAAGGACAAGTGTTATTTGGCACCCTAGAAGTGGATAAGGGGTACCCTCGAGTCAACTCGGTCAAATCGGTTCAAATCGGGTCAAACCCGAGTCAAATCGGTCAACCCGAGTTGACCGAGTCAACTGCCAGTCACGGGATCGGGACAGTTCCTGAATCAACTGTGAACTCTAGTTCACGTGAAATTTCGAGTTGTTTTGCTTCCAAATTGATACACAAGATAGAAGATATTGATACAAGACTAAACACATCGATTTGGAGTGATTTAAGCCGGAAAAAGAGGTTCCCGAAGTGAATTTGGCCGGAAAAAGGAATCACTCTTTGATTCGGATTTGGGAAGATTTTGGAGTGTTTTAAAGAGTTATATTAGGTTTAGAACTCTCCCTAGGGTTTGTAGAGCCTATATATGTGAAGAGAATCCAAGAGAAGCAAGGGAGAAAAGCCTAGAGATCGAAACAGTAAGTTTCCGGCCATTTCCGGTCATCGCCGGCCACCTGCTGCTGCTCCGGCCGGCGTGTTCTTCATCTACCACCGTCTGAGAAGACGACTCAGCCACACTTATAACTGTTGCTGATTCAAACTGCTTCTGTTGCCTATCCTTTTAAACCTTTGTTGCTTAGAAACACTTCTGTAACGGCTGAACCCTATTCTGTAACACTTATAAACGTATCTGTTCAGCTGTTGCACTATTATTTCACCTTGTAATCAACTTTTTGAGCAATGAAAAGATCTTTTGAGCAAGTTTTCTTCTCCATGGGGTAAGTTTATTTACTGGGATGATGGATAAGGTATTTTTCTCAATTTTATGTGATTTAATTATTTTCTAATAATTATTTATAATTCTTTTATTATTATTTGCATGGATTTAAATTAGAAAAAAATGGTTTTTATTAAATAGTTGTGTTCTCTTTTGATGGGTCATGCTTAGTTAATTACTCTTGATGTCCCATGCTTAGGATTTACAATTATTCTTTTAGGAAACATATTTTTGGCAAACTTGAATTAAATTGTTAAAAAGAATTACATGATTAATCACATAGATTGTTAGAATTACCTGATTCCTGGTATTTTCCATATTTTCTAAAAATCATCTCTAGTGTATTTTCCTGATTTTTATTAGTTTAGATTTAGTATAATATTTTCTAAAATCATCACCTTCACAAGTTCGAGAATCGAACCTCTTTTTACCACTATATAAAATTACATCAATTTTTGGCGCCGCCGACGCGGACTTGTTTTTAGGTTTTTATTTTTAGTTTTATTATTTTACTTTGTTCTATTTTACGTTTGTTTTGGTATTTTTCCTTTTTACTACAGGTTCGATTTTGATCGAAAAGAGATTACGCCCAAGTTTTGGAGTTAAAGCTAAAGACTTGGAATTAAAAAAGGGAAAAGCTTAAAGAACGAAAAAGAAGATCGAAGATTTTATTTTTTTTCTAAAAAAATTAGATTTTTAGTTTATTTTAATTAGTTTTAATTAGTTTTAATTAGTTTAGAAAATTGTATTAGGGTTTTTATTAATTCTGTAATTTTTATTTTATTTTTGGACACTTTTGGACATTTTATTTTTAAACCCTACGGAAGGGTAATTTTGAATATCAAACTGTGTGCAGGGACGGACGACAATTACGATATTGTCTCGGCCCCTCGGGTTCGCACACTATTAAAAAGGATATTAGTGGCCCGAGTCGACTTCAACGGTTCGACGCCCGTCTAGAACGGGAGGTAAATTTCGACCAACCCACGAATCTCCTGTCAGTGGGTTTTCTGGACGCCTTTGTATGCATATATGCTGAGGACTGAATACGGAACTTAATTTCTGCATAGTAAAGGGCAAGGCCTGGCCATACAAGATAAGGTTTCGGATTTCATCACCGTCTCCTTCTTGCCCGCCTTAGGAAAACGAAACCTACACGAACCTAAGCTTAAAATCTTGACTAGAAAGAGACCGATAAGGTAACGAGCTTATAGGAAAATCGGTTGGAAGGACTGTATTGGTTTCCTTATTAGCTTAACTCAAAAAGCAGGAAGATTAAATTAAAGTTGATTAGAGCCGCCCTGTAACCCAGGGAAGCGTTTCCAAAGAGACAGGGGTATAAAAGCTCCATTGAGCTTCTCCTGTTTCTCTTCAACTTGATTTAACTCAGATTGCTCGGAGAGATTCGCTAAAATTGTAACCAGTTGCCTTCTGAAAGAATAGAAGCTGGTCTAGAAACAATCTAAGTGGAACCATCATGCTTGTTGTTTGCTAGATTTAGGTTTGATTTGGTTGAGTCAGGGCACGATTGTGTTTGATAAATTTCTTGTTAGGGTTAATTTTTGCATGCCAAGAGCGCCCTTAAGGCGAACTTGAGATAGACCGTGTCAGCAATGACAACTCTGAAGGATTTGTGGAATCCAACCAGGACCTTACGTCCATCTTGCATCAAGTTAGCCGCTACTGAAGCGAGCTACGAACTGAAACCCAAAATCATCCAGATGCTTCCATTATTCTTTGGAAAAGAGAACGAGAATCCCTATTTTCATGTTAGGGAGTTCGAGGAAATATGTAGCACAATCAGGATTAGAGACTTGAATGACGAGTCTATTAAACTTAGACTATTTCCCTTTTCACTAAGAGATAGAGCCAAGTCATGGTGGTACAGCTTGGCCCCTCAGTCGATTGAGACCTATGCCCAACTTACTTCATCTTTTATTCAGAAATTCTTCCCTAAGAACAGAATATCCTCAATTAGGCAGAAAATTTTCACGTTTTCTCAGCAAAAGGGAGAGTCTCTGTATGTTTATGTAGAGAGGTTCAACGACTTAGTGTCCCAATGCCCAGACCACGGTTTAGATGAGTTAAGTCTAGTTCAGATTCTCTATGAGGGTTTGGATTATGCGACTGTAACCTTGGTTGAGTCCTTGTCAATCGGAGAAGTCGACAGTAAGACTCCTGCTGAGGCGATGCAATTTCTGAGTGACATCGCCGAGAAAACCCATCAGTGGGAGAGCAATAGAAATCCCAACCCATTAGAATCCTTATCTAGAAGGCTAGAACTGGTCGAAATGAATCAAACTAGTAGTTTAGAGCCCCAACCCAATCCAGGAAGTGTCAATGAAATGGCGACGGGTGAGAAATCATCAAGTCACGTGAATGCAGTCACAACCCTCAGGAATGGTAAATTGGTGGACAACGGGGTAACTGGGCCTGATAGTGGACATACTGTAGTTCACCCTGACCCAATAGCCGAAGAGACTGATAAAGTCTCTGATGAGCCTGAGGAAACCCCTCGGGCCACCGATTTTATGCCTAAAACCCTTTATCCAAGGTTGTTAGCACCTACTAGGAAGGACTCCAGCTTAGAAACTGTCCATATGATAGAGACCCTAGTTCAAGAGACATTACCAAACACTTTGATAGAAGACCCATTAGAGAAATGTCGAGCCCACTTTGGATTAGATTTTCATGAGTTGGACTTTAAGCATGATCCACCAGATACCCTGATAAGTAGTGAGTTAGGCCCATCAGAAGAGGAATCCAAACCATCTAGTGAGATGGAGCTTAGGCCCAACCCATTAGAAGATCCATTAGAAAAATGCCTAACCAACTACAGATTTAATAGCGATAATGATAGGGTTATTGATGAGGTTCGTACTTTGTTAGGCTTTGCACCACCGGATTGTAATTTAGAAGAAGCGGTTGACTATTTTCGAGAATCTGACGATCCGGAAATGAGGGAAATTTTTATTAGTCTATCTAGAGACACTGAAAACTCTAAGTTTGGGGGTGACTATCATTCTCCATGTGCTATACCATTAACTCTTAAGAAGGTCCCTAGCTTGGGACCTGACATAGGCACCGCTGTAATTTTACGAGATCATCCTCCAGTTAGATTTACCAATCCTCAGTTGCCAGAAACCCATCCTCTGGTCGATGTGGTTTACCTAGATAGGGATCAAGGTGTACTCAGATCGTTTATCCTCTTAGCTTGCTGCAGTTTACTTCTACCATGGGGCACACTATTTGATTCAGATGACCCACAATTGTTCCGATTATTGCTATATGATTTAAGGGGGTGACTAATTCTTTTCTAGTCTGGCTGAAGACTTTAAACTTAGCACTTCTTGGGAGGTAACCCATGCTCAGGCATTCAGGTACTATCTTTCTGACTCCCTTACTTTTACTCTTTTGGTATTGTTCTATACTTAGAAACATTGAGGACACTGTTTATTTTAAGTTTGGGGGTATTGGGAGACTTTTTAAGATTAATAAGATTTGGAATTTAGAAGCATGTGAACAATTCAGGGTGACACTAACCACTCTAGGTAGATAGAAATTTAGCCATTTTGCTATAAGGATTGGTGTGCCCAGCTAGATGGTCTATTCATAAAGGAGACAGAGTTCAGGTGTTAGAAATAACATGATAGTTGTCACCACCATATCACGTTATGTTTTATTATTTGCAATTTCGTGTTTCTCTGAGAGTATTGGTTGGTCCTAGCATCGACGTGTTAATTAGCGCTGGAATGACATTTAGTGTGTTGAGATCATGCCCCAGTATGAATAATATGTTATTGTCTTAGAGTTATGAGTGTGATCCCCCTGTCTCCGTCGCCTAAGCAAGCGTGGAACGCAGGATCCATGGGAACACACATATATTAGGAGTCAAAAAAAAAAAAAAAAAAAAATCGAAAAAAGTTAGAAAAAAATTGAGAAAAAAATAGTATTTGGTATTTTCAAGTTCTCCCTGTCTCCGTCGCCTAAGCAAGCGTGGAACGCAGGATCCATGGGAACTTGTAAATATTTTAGTTAGTAGTAACCGTTGAAAATAAATGGGGAGTATCTCGACACACTAGGTTTCATCTCGGTACTGACCTTCAGACAGATATGGGACACATCGTTCGCCTCAGTCAACACTTGCAACCTTCTACAGTCTACTTTCATCTTCTAAGTCTTTTCATGTGATGGGTGGTTAGATAACTGTCTCAGTAGAACTCTGTTATCTTAGATATGAATTTAAGTATGCTTGAGTTAACACTCGTGTACAGCGATTGGACCATAACGGGCAATGATCCCTATAGCCAGCTGGCTCAGTAGCTAACTAACTAGCTTGTTTAGTGTCTATCCTTAATCATTCACGTGTTGCTAAGATCTAGATCCAGGTTTTGTGGGTATACCTCTTGTAAACCCTCACGAGACAAAACTCGTCCACTAGGGACACCTAGGGGTTTAACGGCTTACTGCATATGCTAAATGTAGTCGCGATTCCTGCGAAAGTGAGTTAGGATTTTTACTTTATTTTTTAGAGTACTTTGCTCGAGGACTAGCAAAATAGTAAGTTTGGGGGTATTTGATAGACACATTTTAGTGTCTAATTTGCACCTTAGTTTCTATTAAGTTAGTATTCGATTTTGCAAATATTACGTGTTTTTATGCTTTTGTAGGTACATTTGAAGAATAAAGATTTGTGAAAAAATTGGCTCAAAAAGTGATAAAGGCACCCCAAGGACAAGTGTTATTTGGCACCCTAGAAGTGGATAAGGGGTACCCTCGAGTCAACTCGGTCAAATCGGTTCAAATCGGGTCAAACCCGAGTCAAATCGGTCAACCCGAGTTGACCGAGTCAACTGCCAGTCACGGGATCGGGACAGTTCCTGAATCAACTGTGAACTCTAGTTCACGTGAAATTTCGAGTTGTTTTGCTTCCAAATTGATACACAAGATAGAAGATATTGATACAAGACTAAACACATCGATTTGGAGTGATTTAAGCCGGAAAAAGAGGTTCCCGAAGTGAATTTGGCCGGAAAAAGGAATCACTCTTTGATTCGGATTTGGGAAGATTTTGGAGTGTTTTAAAGAGTTATATTAGGTTTAGAACTCTCCCTAGGGTTTGTAGAGCCTATATATGTGAAGAGAATCCAAGAGAAGCAAGGGAGAAAAGCCTAGAGATCGAAACAGTAAGTTTCCGGCCATTTCCGGTCAT
>JAJJMC010011550.1:2673313-2705011 GCA_023531435.1 Papaver californicum
AATCATCTCTAGTGTATTTTCCTGATTTTTATTAGTTTAGATTTAGTATAATATTTTCTAAAATCATCACCTTCACAAGTTCGAGAATCGAACCTCTTTTTATCACTATATAAAATTACATCAACCAGCAGCTGCAAAACCTACAGAAGGGGCATGTTCTATAGACGATTACACAAAGGAGTTTTACTGACTCATTTCTCTTAACGACTTGTCAGAGTCAGATGAGCAAAAAGTCGTTTGATATATAGGTGGTCTCCCTCAACAATATCAGGATACACTCAACATGTTTGATTTTTGCTCTATTAATGCACATCATAGAGCAAGGCATATAGAGAAACAAGTAGAGCATATAAGCTTAAATTGGGGTATCAATGTGGCAGCATCTCCAGCAAGTAACCGTAGTACTTCAACACCTAGTACTGCTAGTAAACTTAATTCTTCGTCAACACCAAATAAAACCCCAGTTACCACTTTTGGAGGTAGGTGTAATAAGTGCGGAGAATATGGGCACAAAGCCAGTGAGTGTCAAAAAGCAGAACGAGCGAACAAGGTATTTTTCAATGAAAACGACGTGAATAAGATGGATGGGTAACTGATTATGAATAGGATCATAAGGATGATTCTGAACCTGTCGATGAAGTAGTTATTGGATATAAAGGAGTGAACTTTGTAGTAAGAAGAAGTTGTCTCACTCCATGTAAAGATGAGGGCGACAACTGGTTGCGTAATAATATATTCAAGTCGACATGTACGATCGAAGGAAAAGTTTGTCGTGTAGTTATTGATCCTGGAAGTTGCGAGAATATTGTTGATGAAGAGGTCGTGGAACGATTCAAGCTGGAAACCAAGGCACATCCACATCCATACAAGCTTTCTTGGCTTAAAAAAGGGAATGAGGTAAAAGTAAACAAATGTTGCTTGATTTCTTTTTCAATTGGTAACAAATATAAAGATAAAATATGGTATGACGTTACTAGTATGGATGCTTGTCACTTGTTGTTGGGTCGTCCATGGGAGTTTGACAGGAAAAGTAGTCATGACGGGCATAAGAATACCTACAGTTTTTTATGGAACGACGTACGTATAGTACTTGTACCCAGTAAAGAGATTGCACCTACACCATCTATTGGAGAAGCTACCAATCTCTGTCGTTTAAGAAGTTTGAAGATGAGGTAGAAGATGCAGGTGAATTGTATGTGTTGATTGGCAAAGAAGAACAACAGGATGAAAAAAGTATTCCCATTGCAGCTCAATCTTTAATTAAGGAATTTATAGATGTTTTTCCTAACGAGTTTCCGGACGAGCTACCACCTCTCCGGGATATACAAAATCGTATTGATCTCGTTCCTAGATTAAACTTGCCAAATAAAGCGCATTACAGAATGATTCCTAAGGAGCATGAAGAAATTCGTCATTAAGCGGAAGATTTGCTACAGAAAGGATTGATCCGACATAGTCTAAGTCCTTGTGCAGTACCAGCCTTGCTGATTCCAAAGAAAGACAGAACATGGAGAATGTGTGTTGACAGTCGAGCCATCAACAAAATCACAGTCAGATACCGTTTTCCAATTCCTAGATTGGATGAATTGTTAGATCAGTTGTGTGGAGCAAATGTGTTTAGCAAACTCGACTTGAAGAGTGGGTACCATCAGATCAGAATTCGTGAAGGTAATGAGTGGAAGACTGCTTTCAAAACTCGAGAAGGATTATATGAGTGGCTGGTTATGCCATTCAGGTTGACCAATGCGCCAAGTACATTCATGCGTATCATGAATCAAGTAATCGGACCCTTTATCGGTACTTTTGTGGTTGTTTATTTCGATGATATTCTTCTTTATAGTGCTAACATGGACTTGCATATTCAACATCTTCGAGAAGTGCTCTCAGTTCTACGCAGGGAAAAATTATTTGCGGCCATCAAAAAGTGTTCATTCATGACAGATCGAGTTCTATTTCTCGGTTATGTCGTCACCAAGGATGGAATCAAGGTAGATGAGTCCAAGGTTGAAGTTGTGAGAAATTGGACTACACCTAATACATTACACGAGGTAAGGAGTTTCCATGGTTTCGCTTCTTTTTACCGACGCTTTATTACCCACTTCAACACTATTATGGAACCCATTACTGAATGCATGAAAGGAGGAAAGTTTTCATGGTCTGAGGAAGCTAACGAAGCCTTTGAAGCTGTCAAGACAAAGCTGATAATTGCACCACTATTGGTGTTACCTGATTTCAGCAAGCCGTTTGAACTACACTGTGATGCATCGAATGTGGAAATTAAAGCTGTTTTGAGTCAGGAAGGACGACCTGTAGCGTATTTCAGTGAGAAGTTGAATGGTGCTAAGCTCAACTATAGTACTTATGATGTGGAGTTTTATGCTATAGTTCAAGCCTTGAAGCATTGACGTCACTATCTAATTCATAACGAGTTCATTATGTTTTATGATCATGGTTCTTTGAAGCACATCAATAGTTAAGAGAAGCTTTCTTCTAGACATGGTAAGTGGGATGGTTATTTGCAAGAGTTCACTTTTGTACTAAAGCACAAAGCTGGGTCGCAAAATCAAGTTGTTGATGCCTTAAGCCGAAGGAGTATGATAGTCAACACCATGCAAACTGAGGTAATAGATTTTGATTCATATTCTGACCATATTCTAACCGGTCCGAAATTTGCGGAGATTGTGGATGATATCAGTTTAGGCAAACGAAGTGATTACCTTATGCATGAAGGATTTCTCTTCAAAGGTAACCAATTGTGTATTCCTGATTCTAGTCTCCGATTGAAGATTATTAAGGAGTTACATGACGAGGGGCACATGGGAAGGGATAAGACTTTCCAACTTGTTTCGAAGTCATATTATTGGCCAACAATGAGGCGTGAAGTTGCTAAATTCGTGGATAGATGTCGAATCTGTCAAGTTTCAAAAGGAAAAGCAACTAATGCAGGGTTGTACATGCCATTGAAAGTTCCAAGTCAACACTGGACATATTTGAGCATGGATGTTTTATTGGGTTTACCTCGAACTCAAAGGGGACATGATTCAGTGTTTGTAGTTGTTGACCGTTTTTCAAAAATATCCCATTTTATTGCTTGCAAGAAGACTACTAATGCACTGAAGGTAGCTAAATTGTTCTTTCGTGAAGTGTATCGTCTACATGGATTACCATGTTCAATTGTTAGTGATCGAGACACAAGATTCCTTAGTTATTTCTGAAAAACCTTGTGGAAATTAGCTAATACAAGGCTTAACTTCAGTAGTGTGTATCATCCTCAAAGTGATGGCAAACAGAAATTGTGAATCGTTCGCTGGGTGATATACTACGGTGTATGGTTGGAGACAATCCGAAGAGTTAGGATCATAAACTTTGCCAAGCTGAATTTGCATTTAATCGTTCAGTAAACCGTAGTCTGGGTATGAGTCAGTTCGAGGTTGTTTATGGCTACAATCCACGAGCACCAGTAGATTTAGCACATGTTCCTGATCTGAAGAGAATTGAAGTTCGTGCCGAAGAATGTATCCAACAATTGCAACAGGTTCACAAGTTGGCTGAAGAACAGTTGTTTCGAGCTAATGAGAGGTATAAGGAGGCGGAAGATAAGAAACACAGAGTTGTGGATTTTGCAGTAGGAGATTTTTTGTGGGAAATATTGACAAAGGATCGTTTTCCAGTTGGCGAGTATAACAAACTAAAGGCGCGCAAGATTGGTCCCTTGGAAATTGTCGCGAAGATTAATCCTAATGCCTACAAGTTAAAGCTTCCAAGTCACATCCGTACTTCTGATGTTTTTAACGTCAAATACTTGGTGCCATATAATGGTGATAATTCTGATGATGACCAAGAAAATTCGAGGGCGAATTTCTCTCAACCCCGAGAGAATGATGCAGATGAGCAGGCTGTAGCCTATTTAGAGGCTAAAGACCCGAGTGTCGTAATTTAGCTCAAGAAGGGTCCATTTTGATTGGAAGCGGACCAACGATCAAAACATGAATGACTTCGTCTCATGGTCTTTGGATTTTAGCCAAATTCCATCGTTTAGGGCTTCAAACAAGCGTTTTTTCTATTTTAGGAAAGTTTTTGTTTTGTTAATAACTTCTTCGTTAGGAGTCCGTTTGGGTCTCCGTTTGCGGCAAATAGTTTTATTTTATGAGTACTTTCATTATTTTTGATCAACCAAAATTTGCCAAAAATAGCAAATTAGGGTTTGAGTCGATTTAGGTTTTTTTTCCATCCTTTCTTGACTAGAAAGTTAGGGTTTTTCCCCAAGTCTATAAAAGAGTCCTCCATGTATTATTTTAGGCAGTTGAATTTGATTAATAAGAATTAATTTCTTAAACTTGTTCTAGTTTAATCGATTATTATTTAAAGTTGGAAACCGAAGTCTAAGTACTTATCGTTGTTCATAGTCGATAGTCCTAGGAATATTTGAAGTCCGAACAAAACCTCTTTTTTCTTTTTTTTTCTTTATTATCCGCTGCATTAAATATCCACGATTTGAAGACCTCAATTTTCTTGATTCTTTCTTTGTTGAGTCTCTCCCGGAAGCCTCAAATGATGATGTTGAAGATGTTGCATGGGTACCAACTAATTCTTCCCAAGATTTACTGTCAGTTTCATGCTGTGTTACTAACTCGGAGGCATACTTAACACCGATTCATTTATCCGTCTATATTGATGATGAAGAATCTGTTACAAACATTCAATTAGATCTTTCTGAAGAAGCAGAAGAAGTTGATGATGTTCCATCAGGTTTTAACCACCCAGAACACCAGCCTGTCATCCCAAAAAGAATTGTCCGCCATTAGAAGTATGTGGCCTATTTTACCTTGGGCACTAGGTGGTGATTTTAATGTTGTTAGAAGGTGCGAGGAGAAAAAAATTTGTAGCAGAACATATCAAAGCATGCTTGATTTCAATGAATTTATAATTTTTCATAAGTTAATTGACCTCCACTCAAGGGTGCTAGATTTACTTGGACCAGTGGTGAAGAGAATCCTATACTTTGCAGGCTTGATGGGTTTCTGATTACCTATGATTCCGAACAAAAATTCCCCTTGTCTATTCAAACAGCTTTGTCGAGACCAATTATAGACCACCTGCCTATACTACTAGACACAGTTGATGCATCATGGGTGTTAGGATAGATGTTATAAAGAAAACAAAACGAAAACAAAAAAAATACAAAATTTACTTGGTTCATCCAAATTAGGCTACGTCTAAGGAGCGGCTGCGATTTTATTATGATCACAAAATAGTGTTCTAGAGGAATACAACGACGATATGATAATACTAATATACAAACCCTAGATAGGGCAACTCTCTCTATATATAGAGACTACTGAAAAACTTGGGTCGGGCACTGCTCCGGACCCCGTGGAGGATTGTTTATGAAACGGAGGGACGTGTAATCCTCCATCTTAATATTGTTGCAGTCTTGGAAACCTACAAAACTCCTGAAATTGACAAAAGGATATGGTTTCTAATACCTGCTGCGGCTCTTTGGACAAAAATGGATTGAAAGAAACTCAAGAATTTTTGAGGAAAAGTTCAAAAATGAAGATCAACTTTGTCAAGATGCAAGAATTCTCATTTATTCTTGGGCAGCTCTTTTCAAACCTGACATTAGAAGCAATTTTAGTAGCATCATTTTCAATTGGGACCTTATTTTTACTTGAAAGATGTAATCTTCTGTATATGTTATTTCTTTTGTTCTTTTCTTTCTTTCTTACTTTTTGTAAGAAACTTCTGTATTTTCTCTTTCTCTAATATAATCTTCTCTTTATCAAAGAAAAAAAAAACTAAGAAGAGAAAAGAAAAAGTGATTAAAGCCCTACAAAAAGGATTAACAATTTTTCACTTTATAGGAAGATTGCAATGATCAATTAAAATGGGCTTAAATATACACATATTTCTCTACATGTCACGAAGATAAGGATGGTTTTTGGATCTAAAGTAAACGCTGCATTCGTCACCATTTGTGTTTGAGTAAATAAAAATGTGAAATATCTCTGTTACGGTGGTGTACATCAGTCGGTATCCGAGTTGGCACCTACACCCATTAAACATTCGAAGAATCTGATTCACTCAAAGTCGGTTTAGATTGAATTTAATGGTCGGTTTTAATTTTTGGGGAGATCGACCTTAATCAAATTAAATATCTTGCACCAAAAGAAATAGTAAAAATGATGTTTGGATATCAAAAGATGCAGTTCTGTTTCTTCGTACACAAAAATCAATTTTAAAAATTAAAAATAAATTATTTTTAAAAAAGTTAACTTTTTTATTTATAAGATATATGCTTAAACTTATTAAAATCCTAGTTAGTAATTCGTCAAACATCCAAGTTCGTGTACGAATCACGTACTATTGAAATCACGACCCTAGTCACGAACTATATGGGTGCCCCGGATAATACACGTATTATACGAGTTCGTGAATAATTTATTTATGTAGTTCGGTTTTCCTTTGGAACTGGTTTAGAACTCAGAACCAGAAACGGACTAAACAGGACAAAGCTGGCACCAATATTTACCTAGTACAGGTTTTTTTTAAAATAAATACAATGGGAATCGGACCTCTCACACGCTAGACAAAGAGCTGAATCATTGTACCAACTGGATTTTAGTTGATTACTTCTTTAGGTTTTAAATATACAGTAAAACCTCTATAAATTAATAATGTTGGGACCGGGATATTTTATTAATTTAGCGAGATATTATTATATCGATAAATTAATAATTTATTAATTTAAAAAGGTTTTACGTATTACCTTTAAATTTCAAGTCCAATGTACTAGTTACAATGTATATTAGTTAGAGATGAAAAATAAATTACAAAAACAAGTTCCAAGGCACATTTTATGAATGTACATTCACAAATTAATTGAATTTGTCAAGTTCATTGTTTTTGAATAAGTAAAAAGTTAGTTCATGGTACCAAAAAGTTGGTATGCATTATCGGCACAAAATGAATGTGAATCACTTGCTAGATTATCCTGGTGAAAATAATGAATGTTACGAGGTTCAAAGCATTGAAGAAATTGTGGCGGATACCATTCAAAATCCGGTCGATGACGAAGTTGAGGATGATTCAATAGCTTTGGAACCGGTCACTCGGAAAGAAGCATTGCAAGCGGCAACAACTCTTCACAACTTTTTGTTGCAATACGAGAAGACAATGCCCCAACTCTTAAGTGCAATGAGGAGATTTAAAGATGAATTCAATATAGATTTGAAGTTCAACAAAAAACAAATGACTATAGATTCATTTTTTACTAGACAATCTTAGAATTTGGAATCTTTTAGTAATTATTAATTTATAGTTTCATTGGTACCAATATATATACACTGGGATTTCAAAAAAGTTATTATCTTATTATTTTATCGATTGGGGTCCAATTTTATACTGGTCCCAAGTTGGAACTGGACAAATTATTAATTTTATCCAGATTATTAATTTATCGAGTATTAATTTATAGAGGTTTTATTGTATATTAAATTTAAATCCTAGAATTATATTTGCTTTAAGATTATCGTCTAAAAAACCTATTTTACTTATATATATATATATATATATATCGAATTTTTTATACCAAATTTATATTTATAAAATAAATTATACACATACGTCTGTCATTCTGAATTATTCAAAATCATAAACCATTGATCGGAGTTTTCGCTGAATTCAATTTTTCTAAATCCATATAATATTTGTATGTTTGTCGTTTCATATATTTACCGATTTCAGATCCAAAGATGCTATAAATTGTAATGGTAAAGTATAACAAGGTAGGAAGCATGCCATTATTCTAAACCAATTTTTATATTAAATTATAATAAATGGATTTGATTCTTGACTCTTTACACCAAGTGACAATCTATGCTCGTCTATTATCCCATGCAAAGTGTTCTTGTCACTAGATGATGATGATAGAGAAAGACACTAGACACCCACTTAGAGAAGAAAATTTAAACCCAAAAATCCACCAAGGAAAAAAGCTCTTCATCTGTGCTTATCACAATGGACGGCAGTGGCTTATCTCAATCATATGTCGTTGTTTATCACATTCTTGTTCATATTAACCTCATTCTTTACAAAAAAAAATATATATCTCCAAACATTATACAATGCTCTTTTAAATTTAGCATATACAAATCGGCACAAGTTGTCAAAATGGATGGCTTCATTATGGATTATAGACTTTGGCTTCAGATTCTGTGGACTTATTAAGGTGGTGATGCTTGTAGTCCGAGGTTGAAACTCCTGTGCATCCTCCATTCAGAGTATATCCCAAATGAAATTCAAAAGGCCACTCAGAATCACAGAGATTGATCTTCCCGCGTTTGTAAGAATTTTTCTATACGTCTCTTTCTGCCTAAGAGCGACATTAAACCCTTGGAAAAATTTATTGCTCCAGCATTTTGCCTACTCAATAATACTCATGGAGTTATTACTAGCTTCGACCGGTGAAGTGACTAGAATTTCTGCATTTCACACTAGAAGATGACACTACAGCTGCTCTGATAGGAATACCGTGTTTCATGAATTCAATGTTGACGGGACAGTCTCCCCCGTCTGAATAAGTAAGCAGTAGACAATGTATTGAGTGCCACAATGGTCCCCAGTTTCTTCCCCCATGACGTGGCCCCATCTAAACCCTTGATTTAGGAAGCCTTGAACCCTGGTGCACAATTCTGGACCTGTTAAAATTGCAGTCTGACATTTTTCATTGTCAGAGATACTAGATCATTTCCCTGCTGAGCTTGGCACATTCACAATGGTCAAGCTTCATGTTAGATTTCTAAAATTAAAGCAGCAAACTCACCTGTTTAAATTGATTGATCCACCATTTTAGAACTTTATTCCTTTCTTGTGCCCATCAGTCCTGATTGTGTCACTGCCATCTGACACATCTACCATAACAGTGCATCTCTAATTTTATTTATCAGTTCTGCTAAATGAGGCACATCAATGATACATTCCATCTAAGAAATTTAAGTCGGTGCTTTATTTATCAGTTCTGGCTTCGGTTTCGTTCAATAGTGCAAGTAAAAGCTAATAAAAATAGATTGATCACTGCAGCAAAGAAAGAAAAAGGAAAATATACATTTTGATTTAGATAGTCGATATCTACGTACGAGATATTACACAGGGTACCAGCATCACTGACTGCACAGCACAGATGGATGGGAGGATACAATTGCTTTAGGCAAGAAATCAAAACAATTACTGGGATGGGTAGTAGCTATCTTGGGTACCAGAACATGCCTTTAATGCCATCTGGATCAGCTTCAAACCCTAGATTTCTATAGAAATCCACAACTGCAAATGACAAGAGTAAAAATAATAACTCACCAATGTCGTGATTTATTTCAAAAAACATGTTAAGTTTAGCTATTTGTCGCAGCTCAGCGGTTACAATGAACTTCCTCCTTAGGAACTTAAGGGTGAACCGATTAACAGTTGCAAGCAAGCTATTAGTAATACATGGTTATCCAATTGGCCCTGCTCAGGTTCACACCTTTAATCCGAAAAATCTATAGCTGGACTTCAAATATAAAGGTTTAGGGAAACTTGCATATGAGAGTTAGGAGGATCATATAGTAAACATATTGTGGTAGAGCGAATTCGTCACCACTATTAAAAGGTCCAAAAAGAAGCAAGATACATACCTTGACCATCTGCAAACAATGTTATATTTCCAATATCCCTTCGCAGCAGAGCTCTTATCATCTGCTCCACAAGAGCCTTCCCAAGTCCCTGGCCCTATAAAATACAAAAGCACTCCTTGACCTAAGATAAACTGTCATTGGCATTGAAATCTTCATCAAGACATGAGTGAGCTACGTCCTAAAGTCTCTAGTTTAGAGAGACTTACGGGAAGTGCATACCCATACCTGGTAATTAGGATCCACGAGGACATCCCAAATTGTGGCGTTGAAGGCATGATCTGATGTAGCACGAGCAACGCCAATGAGTCCCACTTTATCATTCCCCCCTGTCAATTAACTTCGCCAATGACAGTAAGATGTTCATCATTTATTAAAATAGATAGACCTAAGCTAAAAAATTGTAATGAAAGAACACGTCTTCTATTCAACATAACTAAGTAGCCAGTACCTGCACCTAGAGATTTCTTTATGAAATGCAAAGTAGCAACCTTGTAACTATTTTTCAGAGCTGCAGCTACCTTAGATGGTGGTCTCTTAGGCCAACCTACCTATCAATTCCACGAGAAATTACTCATCAAAAAATCAAGATAAAACGAAAGGCAATATGATAAAATACGTGGGTTCAAAAGTGAGGACTATGATCTGTCATTGCTATTTGGAAAGAATACATAGCAGTTACAGAAGTCAACAAAATTAATGAGTGAACTCGAGCGTATATCTAGATAAGGCCGTTGCATAAGTTCATATACGTATTACAAACAAACAGAAAGATAAAAAATGGGTTTTCTGTCAAACATGCTTTGTTACGATGAAGTGTTGAAACCTCACCTTATCACGCAATGCTTGGAGTTCATAGACATCGACATTACCACCGGAAGAGAACCTAATTTGTTCAGCTGTACCATCAGGTTGAATCTTGTCCACAAGAAAAACCTCCTGATCAAATGGTTCTTCTTCTTCATCCAGTGCGATTTCTGAGGGTGGTGGTTCAACAACTTGTGTTGTATTGTTCTTGGAGAAACTACAACAGCAAGAGGTAGTATTAGATAATTTTGAGAAATGATTGAAGCTATGAGGAAGTTGTAAATTAGTACTTTACCCTGATCTGATGTTCTCCCAAAAGCTAGCCTTCAATGGACTAAACCCTTTAAGTTTCCTCCTTCCTGTTCCTCCATTGAATCCATGGTTATGAGGAAACACTAATCTATTACTAGATAATGAATTATTAACATCTCTGCAAGTAAATGAATGAAGATGAGGGCATCTGCAAATAACACAAATCCAACTCAATTTCATTTTACAAAAACAAGAAAGAAAATAGGTTAAAAAAATAATTTCATTTCAATTTCTGAGCTAAAAAGTGAGAGAGAAAGTAATTGAGTATGTGAGCTTACAGTGAAGATGAAGATGATGATGTTGTTGTTGTCATTCCAAAGCTCATCAGCAGCTGCAGCTTAGATTGAGCAACAGAGTGTGAGAGAGGTGTGGAAAACAAAGGATAAAGTGGGTGTTTACTAGTCCCACATCGTTTATAATGGAAGAAATTTCGACTATACAATGCAAAAGAGCTCAGAAGTGAGTACCCCGGGGTGTGAGGGGATTGACAGCAGAAGTCACAGGGGTTTATTCCGGTGCTTTGCCCTCCACTACCCACCTTGTCCAAGGAGGATGCTTTCGCGGTTCACTGAGTTGGTTGACTCACCACGCCTCTTGGGAATCCCCGTCATTTTTTTCTGAAGCTTTTTGGTAGTCCAATACTAGATATAATTTTTATCATTTAAAAAAGATCTGATTTGGACTTAGTTTGGTATTAATGTGGGTTTTATAAAAGCGTTTTTCTGTTGTGCGTTGCTGTGTAAATAAACAGTTTAACATTTGGTAAAATATAACTAAAAGTTATAGCTGATTAAAAATATAAAAGTTAAAGCTGATTAAAAAGAGATCAAATTGTGTTTGGTAAAATATCAGGTTCAACTATTGTTATTGTAGCAAATGACAAAAACAGAAATAACTCTGAAAATAATTTATTCAAGTTTATTGGATTTAAAAATAATTATCTTTTTTAACTTCTTATAGAATATTAAATTTACTAATATTATTATTATTGTTAAAAAAAATAATTATTTTTTATTACTGATATAATTTCCAAACTAAAATTAAATAATAATTTAATATTTAGTCTTATTTTTATTGTTGATAAATCAAAAAATATCATTAAATGGTTGTTGATGGTGAGTTTTTGACAAGGGAGAAAATTGTAATATCGCTTTTGAAGCATGAAATAAATATGTACAAATTTCTGACCCGACATCATAATTATGGATACGTACTTCTTTCTTACATTTCGCAAGAGAATTGAGAATGCGTATTTAGCTCATGACTACATTAGCCCTGTAGCTCGTTTATATATGCGCCCGTAAAATTTCAGGGCTTTGCCCGACTAAACCCTCGTTATTTCATGTGCATCCATGCAAACTCTATTTGCATTAATCAGTACACGTTGATTATACAAAATTATGAACATTCAGAATGAATGCCATGTCATCTCTGAATAAAGACACTAATTAGATGCGCACCATCTAAATACATAGCCATATCGAACGTTGTCTCAGGTCGCAAACTTCCACGATTGAATTCCTTGAATATGTTCTGTATGCGCCACACAAAGGTCAAGCATAGTGCCAACATTAAATCTCATGCGACTGAGAAACCCTAGCCAGCACTAGCCCATACGCCAACACCAGTGGCCAACAACTAGCACCAGCGCTAGCGTCCCTTCCCACATTTTCCTTGTACGCGCCAATGTTTGTGTGGCGCCATCCTCTCCTACTCATGCCAGCATCATCCTTCGTTGCTAGCTTCATTACCTAGGCCATAGCCACGACATTAACATGTGCTAGCAACACCTCAATCGCGCCTATAACACTCACATGCCCCATTGTTTCTAGCACAAATTGCATGTTGCAAACATGCCACAAATATCATTGCCATGTTGAGTTTGGATAAAACTTATTGGTAACATTATCTAACGACAAACTCCCAAATTACTCACGTGCTTTGAGTCCATGACTCCACTAACTCCTACGAGAAATCAAAACATATTACATGGGGGAATTCTTCATGGGTATTATTCTGGTGGTTTATACCAACATGCGGTGTGGCAACACCCCATGATGGGAAAGTTACAAAGTAGTAGTAACGGTTATGACAATTAAATAGATAATGGAGTAATGGTTTAGGAGTTTCCAGAAACTTCTCAAACATAATGGGCGCAGTTATACCATTATCCCTATAATCTCCATCTCTCCATCTCCTTACTCCTCCCACTACTTACGAGGAAAAAACTGTGTTCCCAAACTATTATAAATGGGTTACTTAGCCTATTCAGAAAGGGAACAAGCTTATCATTCTCACAAGCTCCGTTATTTCTCCATAATTCAACACTTCTACACACAATTCATTACCACTAATTTCTTCAACTTTCTCTGCTTCCCTCCCCTAAGATCAACTCATTTTCTCTCCTTGTGACCGAAGCATGATGGAACGGCTACTTTCGTGGTTTAGGCTTGTCCTGTACAATTTTGATTTCCGAATCTAAAGAAAGTACTCATACAGTATATTGTTTACCATAGAACCACATTTTAGGTACAAACAATTGTATATAAAATATAGTTTGAAAACGAAAAAGAATACTATTTAAAATATACGAAATAAAAAATCGATGGTATATAGATTTAAAGGTAACTTTTGTCATTTATAAAATAAAATAGGAAATCAGATATGAAAATTAGGTGGAACCACAACTTCTGTTTTTGGAGCTTTTAAAAGCTCTTTCTCCCCGGCTTTTAAAAATCGATAAATTTTGGAAGTGCTTTACATAAAAAACACTTTACAAAAACTTAACCAAATACAAATGTGAAAAAATATTACCATATTTATGTTTTGAAAGTGTTTTTACAAAAATAAAAGTAATCTAAAACCCACCATTAATTACCCTGGTGGATTAGTTTCAGCTAGGCAGTTTTAGACGCTTAATTATTGACATATGGTTCAGTTATGCTGATCTACTATCCATGCAGGATGCAGCTTCAAGTTTACCTCGTCGAACAGAAGTGTAGTGTCTTTATTGAGTCTGTATAAACATTCACCATGGTTTAAATAAAATTTCAATAATTCTGGACGTACCACCATAAAAACTATACCAAAATTGTGGTGCCTACGTGGTGGCTAACAAGTTGAAGTTTGTTTTTTGGCAGAGATTCTGAAAAGTTGTCTCTTAAATAAGAGCCGTCCATTTAAATACATTAATAAGAAATAATTCCCATCCATCGGATTTAGATCTAATTTTCTCTTTTGGATATTCCGGTTTCTTTGTCACATTATTTTTCATCTCATTGGAGAAAAACCAGAGAGAATTGATCGTCGCTGGTAACTTTTTTCTTTTGTTCTAACAAGGTAAGGTTTCTTCTTTACTTGATTTTGTTACATGATTTATTCTCCTCTTCTAGAGAATTTCTTAGACGTTTAATCTCTTTTCTTTATTTTTTTCATTTCTCCAAAGAAATTCAAAGCCCTAAATCTCAAATCTAGGTATTTCTTAAAAAATTTAGCAGACAATGGAGTTTCTAAAGAATAACCAGCAACGACTACATCTATTTATGGTTCTAAAATATTTAACCCTAGCTACTTGTTTTACTTAACAAATTGTTGTCTCTTAACTGGGAGTTCAATATATCCTGCGAAACTGGGATAAGGTGGATATGAACTTAGACAGAGACTACGTAGCAAATATGTTGGCAGAACAGTAGCATTTTTGAAGAATTGCCTATTTTTTTGCTTAATTTTTGTATCTTTGGTCATGTAATCATGTTTAAGAGACTCTCATGACGCCTTCATGGGAGTGTATCTTCTTTGTCCATTGAGCAACTGATAGTAGTAAAAATATACTTGTACGACGACTTCAAATGTAATTGATTATTAAATATCAAATTAAATTCTTTAGCAATTATGGCATGGTGCGATATTATTTCTTACATGATAACTGCAGTATGGTCTTTAAGGCTTGGTCACTAAATGCATCGTAATAGCAGAAAAACAAGTAGGAGTAATAGTTAACTTAAAGAGTAGTAGTTAACTTGAAATGTATTATGTTCAAGCAAGATATTGATTATAAACAGTAAAACAGATCACTAAATTTTCCCCATTGTATTGGAAAATAAAAAATACGTGTAGTAGTAAAAAAGCATTAGCCCCTAGTAGATGTGAACTTCAACACCTATACTGCAGTGGTGGTTCAGATGCGTCGTCATGTGATACAACATTAACTTCATGCGGTCTTCCGTAGGATCCAAAGTGTTTATAATCCCATTGTTGAGGTGCTCTATAAGCAGGTGCAACATTAACATCATGCCAGTAAGGTGAAACGTGAGGTACACCCAGGATATCCATGTCGTTTGCCAAATGTCTACCTCTATAAATCTGGGATACTCCATGCTACAAATTCGGAGAACTTTTAAACTGCCCAACTGTACGAATCTGTAAATTTAATAATACCATGGTTAATATCAGATGTAGTATCACAAGACTACCAGTGCCTGACGTTTTTTATCTGAACATGTAATGTTGTGTCTGCAACAATAAAAATACTGAAACAAAAGATGTTAATGTTAAAATAAAATCTCTGAATTAAAACACTGATTTGCACACAAAGGACATAGCCACTTTCTCAGCAAATTGTCCTTAACACAATAGTTCACGGGTACTCTTCAAGAATGAGAGATGTTATACCCCCACAACGGAGATGTGTCCAGGATAGAACTGTCTGTTATGATTTGTATAAGCACAATACAAATCACCCACTCATCGAACTCAACAACAATAGAAGAAGGAAGGAAATGAACAAGCAAAGCGCATAACAAAGCAAGAAGAGGGGAAAAGAGCTAGGGATAGTATCCTGCTCTGGGATGAATTGAAATGAAGAAGTCGATTTTCTTTTATAGGCAGAGAGAAGAGAATAGTTGTATTGGTAATTGAATGAGAATCAATTTCGTGCATGGCGCACGAACATAAATTGTAAAACGGAATTAAAACGGGCAAATTTAAATCAATTCAAATTCAACCTTTACTATTAGCAAATTTTTTAGTAAGTAAAATATATTCCGCAGGGTCAGACGCCTCCCCCATTAAGATAATTTATTTTTATATTTAAATTCATTTGGAAAATATATCAAAAGAATTTTTTCCAAAAAGATAAGTCTTGGTTGACCCACATCCGAAGCACTGCGCGTGTGTGAAATGTGTGGTTGCACCAACTAGCCCATTTCCTAAGTCCTCTCCCCCACACAAAAGTGTGTTGACCCATAGGGCCACTCTTAGATGCAAATTTCTTAGTAATATGGAGAGACAACATCTTTAGTTTATCCTATGTGGGACTAAAGGTTTTATTCACAAATACTGAAAATGAGCTAGTATCCTTAGTGACCACTTGGTCCTAAGTTCCAATTAATTCAAGACAAAAAACAAACCACATAAATTCATTTTCTCCAACAGGTAAGAATCACCAAGCTCTCTACACACTGTAGATAAACATCTTCCATGGATCCAGTGTCATCTAAATGATAATGAAGTCAATCTCCTGACAGGAATAAATAACAGGTTGTTTCCTTTCATGTTATTTACATACAAAATTGAGGACCAAGTCGTTTTTAAACCATTGTACGTAGATGATCTGCACAAAAGTAAATATGGCATCTAAAGTATCATGTGCTTTGAAAGCAAACTTCTAAAACTATAGTGCGTTGACATAATCACAAGCATAATCGGAAACACTATATGTTTTAAAGAATTCATATTAGTTCTTCATATTAATTCATATTAATGCACAACAAGAATTGCAAGGAGCCTCATTTCCTAATTCTTTGTGGCATAAAGAAATCCCGTCGAAGGTATCCCTTCTTCTTTGGTCTGTGTTTCATAATTCTTTACCCACATTATCAAACATTCAACATAGAGGTATAAATGTGACGGCATTAACTTGTAAGCTATGTGATAAAGACGTTGAAGATAACAACCACATCATGGGTCATTGCGAGTATACAAGAAAGGTGTGGTTTTATTTTATTAAAGCTTTCAAAATTTCTTGGTGTATGAATGAAAATGTGCAACAGAATTTGGAAGCTTGGAATAGCAATGTTCTGTCAGGGAAGAACAAAAAGATATGAGAATGGTTACCCTTCGCGGTGATATGGAATATTTGGTTGGAAAGAAATTCGAGAACTTTTGAAGGGAAAAAACCCCTGAGGAAGACGTCATTCTAAAGGTGAAAGCCACAATAATTTTATGGGCATCAGAATTAGAATTGTTTAAAGGAATCCATGTAAACAACATCCTATTCAATTGGAATGCAGTGGTCTCTTAACTTGTTTCTTGTGTTTCGTTTGTAAGTGATGGTCTGTAAATCTTTTGATTTTCTTATATATATGATTTGAACCTTTTCGTCAAAAAAATAAAATAAAAAATTCTTCTTTTCTCTCGACTTAGGATAGATATGTACGAATCACAGTAAAAAAAGAAGAGGAGGAGTCTTCTAGAGAGATTTAATTAGAACTAAATCCGATGGATGAGAATTATTCCTTATTATTGTATTTAAATAGACGGCTTTTATTTAAGAGACAACTTTTCAGAATCTCTGCCGAAAAAAAGTCAGACACATTTCAATTTTTTCTCTACCGCGTAGGACACAGGTTTGGTATAATTTTTACGACGGTACTCTAGAATTAATGATAAAATTTCTATCTACGTATATTATCATCGTGTGATGCATCACTTTCTATTGATGCGTGATTAGGCTTGTGATGTATGCGACGTAGTGGTCGAACATTGGATCGTCGTTCTGTTTCAAATGTGGTATGATTTCTCTTTTTCTGGAACTGTAAACCATTTTCTTTTTATTTTTTGTAGCAAAACTTTAATGAATGATGCCAGTTGCATACTAAAGTCCTCCCTTTAATGAATTTGATGTTCCTTGTTTTTCCGAGAAACTAAAAATAAGATTGGTGTAAATCCTAAAGGTAAATATGTATCGTATAAGGGAGAGTAAAATGATAAATCAACAAAATGTATCCGCCGACTAAGGGGATCGAACCCTTGACCACGGGATTAAAAGTCACGCGCTCTACCACTGAGCTAAGTCGGCAATGGATTGGGTATGATTCACTACATGGCACTAAATACGATACTTGTGGCCTTCTTCTTGCACCCACAGGGGCGCAGGCTGCCTCAACAATTCATGGTACTGATGGCAACCAGAATTCATTACCTGCCTGCAACAGAAAACCAACACCAATCCCTTCATTTTTAAACATAGGGATAATGGCATAGACCCAGGTATAAATGACGGTAATCGTCTGGTTGTTGGTTGATGATTAACTATGGATAATCTGAATGATGGAAGATGATTAGAAGGAGGACCAAAAGATGAAGATAAAAGAAAATATGAAGAAGTCTCTCTTTCTCTCTGAAATGTATGTAAAATATACTAAAGATATTGTCCGCTTTCTTTTACACTGCTCAGTAATAATTATCACAGCAAAGAAATGACAAGAAAACAGGAAGACAAAGAATGGAGTTCAGACATTAAAGAAGAAGAAACTTATGAAAGAAAGTAGGGATAAGAATAAAATGAGGAAAATAAGAGTCAACTGAAAGACAGAGAGTAGTAGCTGAATATACAAAAACTCCACAACTGTTGATAAAGAAGTGAAAACATACTGTAAGAAATCATCTTTTGGAACTTGGAATGTCAAAATTACTATAGATTCCTAGCTGATACAAATTTAATTTGTGCGCTAACCGGTGGTGTTGAAAAGACCCTTTATATGTCTTGGTGGTGTGTTTATAGAATTATCGATGGTGAAATTTTGACAGAGACAAAAACCTAAAAAAAAGTTTAAATTAAGGTTATAACAGAATTGAATAACAAAAAGATAATCTCCGACATCGAAAGATTTGTTAGAATGCCATAGTTTACAACATTTATAAACGCTGCACAAATATTATTTAATTAATTTGAGATAAATCATAATTAAAGTAATGTATATTTTTGTTATGCACATCCAAAGATTTCAAATATGCAAAATAAACCATATGGTTTAGTGATTGGTAGATTTGGACCTCCACTATACACTACACTAAATTTAAAGATTAGCAACTCAGATTCGCAACAGTTTTAGCGTTGTTGCTAATTCGCAATAAAAGTCTGTTGTTGTTAGCAACAACCTGTCGCTAAAATAAATTTCGCAACAACCAAGTCTCTGTTGCTATTCGCAACAACTTAGTTTTACATGTGCCAAAGTAGCGTGTGCCTGTGAACACTTTTTCCTTTTATTCTGTCCAAATTTTTGAATTGGTTATAAGGTAGAAATTATTTTTTCACCCCTTTCTGAATTACCTAAAGGGTATTTTCTAACCTAAGCTCTATCCAATCATCTTCTTCCACTTCACTCTCTCTTCTCTTCTCTTCCTGTTTCTCTCTCTCTCCTTAGGCGGTTAACTCCACAGCCTCCACCACCATTAGAATATGATTTCTTTTCTCTTCTTATCCTCTTCCACCTTAGTTCAACTAGAGCACCACCACCACATCTCACTGATGCCACTGCCTACCTTATTCTTCTGAGATCAGAAACCCTAAATTTCTTCTTCTCTTTCATTGAGCACCACCACCACCACCATCTCTTGTTTCATCTCTATAATAGAAACCCTGGATCCGGTATTTCTATTTCTTATCTAGGGTCTTAATTATAGAGATGAGTAAGAGATGCTTTGATTGATCTACGGGAGTGTGCAAATTGTAAATTACTTATAGAAAATTATTTCCCAATTTTAAAGTCATTCTTACATTTCTTGCTCACATCTTTTTTCTCATATCATTTTTATTTGTTGGTTTTGTTTGTTCATCTACGAAAGGTATGAAAAACATATTCTTCATTTTTACCATTTTTATGTTTTTTTTCTTTCATAGATTCAAAGTTTAGTTGATAATAAAGGTTTCAGATCGAACATAGTTTTAACTGAAATCCAGGGTTTTCTGGACATGATTTGATATGTGAATTGTAATAACATCCTATTTTCTAGGATTTGGAGGTGAGAGTCACATTTGCTAGGTAGCTTGATTTTGATGCATGCTTTTGTTATGTTTCCTATATTCTCAGACAGTTTCTATGTTCCGCCCATGGCTATTAGAGTTGCCTCAATATTAAGTGTTGTATTGCTCCACAATTTACAGGCTTTTCTTGAGCGAGATCCAGCAAAGACATACTTGTATAGAATCTAGGAAACATCTGCTTCAGAGAGCCTCAGAAGAGATTACTGGGAGTTCTAACGAGCAGGCTGCAGAGCTTGTTAACGTGGTTAGTATGCGACGCAGCGAGGCATTTCACTGTACTTGCAGAATTTAGTATGGAGGCACTTCACTGTACTTTCAGAATTCTATTATTAACTCTAATGAGGATGTTTGGCGTGTAAAATGATGAGTTTGACGGTTTGTAAGAGAAAATTTTATTTGGATATCACTGTGTGCAAGGCTTCACTCTCACCTTTTACATAACATATTGTTTTTATTTCCGGTTACAATATCAATTGCCTGTTTCTAGGTTAAAATTATTGGATGAATGAATTGGGATCTGATTTGTAAGGAATCATGAAATTAGCGGCTATCCGAAGATTTGTTTGTTTCTAGGTTAAAATTAGCGGACGATTAAATCTACTGGTACACGGATAAAATCATGAAAGTTAATGAGGCACATGGGTATGTTGTGTTTTTTATCTTGTTGTACTTCTGTTGCTGTGGAAGGTCTGATTGTTGCTGTGGATAGATGTCTATTGTGTTTTAAATGTATGGGTTAGGAAGAAATCCTTTGGCTCTAGTTATGGCTCCAACTAGAGAACTTGCTCGTCCGTTTGAGAAGGAATTTCATGAATCGACACCCAAGCTTCATAGAACATGTTTTTATGGTGGTGTGTCCATACAACAGCAAATGCGTACGCTTGATCTCGTAAGTTTTCATTATTACCAGGCTATTGTCTTTTTTATTATGTCATTTTCTTATTCATTTCCCTTGCGGTGAACAATGTGCATCCATACTTTGTACATGGAAGAGTAACATTTTAATCATTTTTAGTAGATAAGTGTTTCTTAAGATGGCTATCACTATGCATAACACATCCCTTCCAGCGACTGAGAGATACCAAAGTGGTTAGTAGGATTACTTTGTATTTGTATGTGTAACTAATTTTTGCAGGATACTGAAAATACGTAGAAATAAGTTAATTATATTTGTTTTCAGGTAAAAGAAATGAGACTTCGTACAGTGCAGACAAGTTGAATGCTCTGGCCACTGTAAGCCATCAATTTTGTTATTTATATCATTTAAATCCTGCACGCCTCTGAACTTTACGTATCAAGAACATGCCTGTGTGTACACCCTCTTAATTCCTCTGCTCAATTGAATGATTGTATGATTATTTTTTGCAGTTCTTATGGCGTTATGGTAGGCCCAGCAGCAATGCTAATCTCATTCACTCTTTTTGGGTTCACTTCCAGACATCGACTAATAATGTAAGTGAAGGCGTGAATGCATTTTCTTGTAATGTAGCTTTTGTACAAATTTGAACCTTTTGATTTCTTCTTCGAATTAACTTGAGTTGGGTCCTAATCAGGGTTTCCAAAACAGATCAGTTATGAAAATATGTTACTTGAATATTAGTGGGTTTGTGTTGCAGGCGTTTGATTCTTCTCTCCAAAAATTGCATAAGTAGGTCCGCTTCAGTTGTTGATATGTATGCAGGAGCAGGTGTCATTGAATGATCATTGATTCATTGGTTGTTGCTAAGAAATGCAGTCAAGTAACTTTAGTATCTCTATTTGCTTGATCTAGAGTAAATGTGTAGATGAATATATAGTTGTTTCTTTCTCTTTCTTTTGTAAAATGTCTTAAATGTGTTTCTCATATATCATTGAACATATCAATATCAATATAATCGATGAAGAATTTGATTGATTGCTTTGATTGGCTGAATCACAGGGTTATGGGGTCGTTGCAGGATAAAATATAATGGGGGACCTTTTTTTTGTTGCAAAAATTAGCAACCACTATGTTCTGTTGCTAAATTTTTACCAAGAAATTTTGGGTCGGTCTTCGTTGACATAGTCAAGATTTCGCAACTTCATCTAAGCTATAGCGAAAACTATTGCGACTCAAAATTCGCAACAGCTATATTTCCGTTGTAAAAATTTGTTACAGCACGTTTCGCAATAGCTGAGTGCAGTTACCACCCCGATTTGCAACAGCGGGGCCTATTGCTAATGTCCATTTTTGGTGTAGTGATAAATTCCAATTAATCAATAATCAGATATGTCATGAAGCAGATTTTGGTTCATATTTAAACTTCCGGTATAGATCTGGATTAATCAGAGATGGCATGAAGCATATTTGGTTCACATTTAGACTTCCAGTATATATCCGGGTTAATCAGAGATGTTATGAAGCATATTTTGGTACACATTGATAGATCTAGCTAGACATCCGGTGTATATTCCGATTAATCAAATTAGTCACGAAACAGAATTTGGTTCACACTAAGACTTCCGATATAGATTCCAATCAAATATGGTAACAAACAGATTTTGGTTCACATTTAGATTTCTGGTATAGATTTCAATTAATCAGAGATGGCACGAAGCATAATTTGGTTCACATTGGTATACTTAGACCTCCGATATTACTCTTTATTATCAAATATGTCACAAAGTAGATTTTGATTCATATTTTGACTTCCAGTATAGATTCCAATCAGATACAACATGGAACAAATTTTGGTACACTTAGACTTCCGGTGTAGATTATGATTAATCATCTAAGTATATTTTGGTTCAGGTTTAGACCTTCGTTAGAGTCTGATTAATCAAATATGTTATGAAGCAAATTTTGGTTGACATTTAGACTTCAACATATATTTGGATTACTCTGAGAGGTTACGGAGCAGATTTTGGCTCTCACTAAAGATTTAGAGTTCCAATTTAGATTTCAACTTGACAAACTCGACGACAACACTTCACCAACTTGAATACAACACTTCACCTCAGTCCGTTTGACTCCCTGGGCCATCCTTAACATATGTAAAACCTAAGGATAAAAAAAATATTAGGACCTCTTTATTTTTTATTTTTTAATTTATACGCACATAAATCCTACAAGGAGGAATATTAACAATCTATAGAAATAAAAACGGAACATCCAGTATATTTATAACAAGAAAACTTAAATCATGATTCTAAGTAAGAAACTACACAAAAAACATCTTGGAAAAACAAAACATTATGTACAATTACAAGATATATGTAGTATTTACATTACAAAATGTAAGAAATATCATATGAATCACATGTATTTTATATTCTTAAATATAAAAATGTAACACATGAATCACATATGAGAAACAAGAAATTTTAGGAGACTTATATCGTGTAAGATGTTTCTTATGTTACTCATATAAGATGTTTAGTATTAGTAATACGAAAAATCTATGACCAATATTGTTAGTAGTACAAAAAACCTAAAAAAATAAAAATATTAGGAATAATACTTTCTCATGTTAACAGTTCAATGTTTCACAATTTTTAAAAGACAAACTATGACAAAACTGCTCATATATAGTGACGAGATTTACTTTGGCCCCTTTATTTTTTGGGTCTAGGAAGGTCGATCATCCTACCCTACCTAAAAGATGGATCTTATTATGTTATTCGTGGAAATTCAATCATATTTCTTTAAATTTATTTCAATTAATAATCCTATAATTTCAATATAAACTCAGTATCTTGATTTGGCTTTGAGTCTTCTAAAACCCTGCACTGCTGCTACTGGAGTCTGTCCATATGCTCACCCCATCCCCTGAACTACCCATGTGCGACACTTTCCCTGCACTGCTGACGGCAGGCGCTGCCGTTGCATTCTATAACCACCTCTTCAAGTCAATCCGTGTTCCTGCTCCTGCTCCTACCACTGGTAGTGAACTTTATACATCTGATAAATTATAATTTAAAGATAAATGACCTGCAGTCAAGAGTAATAACTAAAAATCTAATAAATTTTTGAAAATTATTATTTAAGAATTTAAAGGTTTTAAATCTAAATGCAAAATGGGTAACCAACACCCATTTCACTTTCAATATTATGATTTTTGGATTCATACTCAAGTATGTATCCCTTCCTTTCTTATAAACACGTAATTATTTTTCCTAACAAACTTAATAATGGCAGATTACTGTAAAGTTTTTGAATTTTTTTATTTTATAATTCCGGATATATCCTTAAATTTTTATATACTCGTTAAGTATTGATAAAATATCCATTAGTTGGGGGAAAAAAAACACCACAGTAATTAACTTTAAATTATTTTTCTCGTCTTCTAAAAAAAGTCCACCATTAAATCCTAAATTTTTATTACAAATTATTGTCATCATTAAAATTTGTATCTTGTATATTGAACAAAATTCCAACATAAAATCTTAAGTTTTAACAATAAATTCTTTTATCACTGATTTTATATCTTCAACAAAAACTCAGCATTAAATCATTAAATCATAAATCGTTCATAACGATACTCAAAACCATTCTTATTGATCCTAACTATTAAAACAAAAACCTACGATAATCATAAATCCCTAAGCTCTAAGTATTAATCCTGAATATTAAAATGATAGAAGTACCGTGTGAAAAATAATATCCAAAGGTACTATAAGGAATAAATAAATGGTATAGGTTATGTTGTTTAGAACCTTTACATGGGTATTCATCCGTGTTTTATTTGTTGTAGAAACATGGATTCATATCAGAAATATTATCAAAGGAATAAAATGTTTAGCTTTATTTTTTGAAATTTGTATTTTCTCTTTTACAAGTAGAGACAACAATCAGGTGGTTGATGCCAAATCTAAATCAGCTAGAGTTGATAGGGTCTCTTTTAAAAGTTCTAATGATCTCCCTGCTTATGTTTGTGAACTCTTAGAAAGGGATCAAAACAGTGTTATTCTCTGATTTTATCTCAATAAATTTTAGTTTATCAAAAAGAAAAAAAATCAGAAATATGAACCCCATAGCCATACCTATACTAGTCGCTATCCTCTAATCTATTGAATGAGAAAGAAAAAATCGCTTTTAACTAATATATTGAATGAAAAAAAAATACACTACGTGCATTTCTTCATTTTTGGTGCTGGTATCACTTTAGTGCACTCCCTTCTAATCTCTTATTATTTTCTAAACTCAACACTAAGTTTTCCCAGTTTCACCGTAGATGTTGCAAATTCCTGGGGAAAAAATCTTTGGTCTTCGGAATACTTATATGACTAAGATAATTTTCACCAAAAGCCAATGCATACTCCGTCAAGTGCAAGATTTTTTATTACATCACTGCTCAATTGAACCCACCAAGCGTTGGTATGTCAAGTTTAGTTCCAAAACTCAAAGTCGCTTGAGTAAATTACTAAAGTCAACTTTGTTAGGTTAGACTAGGAACATAACAAAATGTTGAGACTTGCTCTAGTTACTCTTCAAGACTAGAAGACGTATTGAAGACAAAATAAAGTTATCATCCTTCAGTTCAAGGTTAGTAACTACAAGAATTGATTTATTCCATTTTTATCTATTGTTCATGTAAGTTTTTATTCATTGAAAACACAACATACGAAGTTATGTTTATTACAATAACTTTAGTATTGGTGACTTGTTCACTATGCAAGGGATCAAAGTATCAAAACGTTTGATATACATAGTTGCTTTGAAAACCTAAGGTATATAGAATTACGAAGAATAATTTATCTATAGACTTCGTTGTTTATGACATTGCACTAATTGATAGCTTGTTATTATTTAGTGTGTTGGACTTCCAGGAAAATCCAAAACCTTAATATATATGCATGAAAGCAATTTTAAAAAATAGTATAAGGAAACAGACTTATGAAACTTTGTTTAAAAGTCGAATAGGGTTTAGGACTGATTCCACGATCGACATCTTGAGAAGGTCCGATCCCAAGACCTAACCCTGGTATAGAACCGACCCCGAGATCGACCCCTAGTGGGAAAGATCAATCCCAGGACTGATCACGAGTGAATCTGATTTTTGTTTTTACTTTTTCGATTGGTATGTTAATCTTCACGGGTTTGTGCAGATATTGAGAAGTAAATAAGTTAGATTTGAAAGTTCATTAGAATGTCGACATAATGATTTGAACATGTGCTAAACTCGTATCTCTTAATGTTCAAGAATGCACATTTGATACTCAAAGCAAGATCCCAAGATATCGATTTTTCAATATCATATTTGGTATCGAATTATATATATGTTTTATATTCTCATAGGTTTGCATATCTTTAGAAAACTATATTAGTAAAGTACATGTTATGTGTTATCTAATCTTAGTTGTCAGACTAAGAGCGAAACCGATCATGAGTTAGATATTACTTTGTGTTTGTTATTTTCGAAAATATATTATTATTGCATATCTTAAAATTTTTTGAAATTAGTAAATAAATTATTTCCAATCATTATTGCATGTCTTGTATTATTACAAACTCATCCTAGAACACATCTTATGTTGGATGTAGAAAATCCAATTTGTTAAAGAGATATAGTAATCTAATTATATGAAACATCTTGCGTTTCTTTTTGCTAAAGTCTTATTTTGTATCAAGAAGCCTATAGTTTTACCGGTGGTGGAAGGCTAGATTGTCATTTAGTTTTCAGTTGATTACTTGTGTTTGAACTAACAGAATAGTCATATTCAATAAATCAAACTTGTTTATTTAAAAGGTCACTCTCTTCTGTTATAAGGCCACTCAAGTTTGTTTGAAAATTTGACTAGTACAAATCTAAGTGGTAGGGTAAAACTGTTGATCAGTCCATATCAACAGACTTCGTTCTGTGCAGTTGATCAGTAATGGAATCAAGTTGTTTGCACCGGTTACTTCGAAGATTAAATTAAATGGTGAAGACTTTAAAGATTTTTTTTTGTTTCGATCTTGGTGTGACTTTCTGTAACTTGATTCTCTGGGATTGACAAGCGGTTTATTTTGATAAACATAAATCTTATGTGATCTGCAAGTAGTTTGTTTTTACAAACATAAACCTTGTAATCAAGATTGATTATTTATAATTGTCTTGATTGATCTCTTAACCAAGGAGTTTCAAATCTGGTATATCATTGGATTACAGATCTTAAACAAAAGATCCATAACTTTGCTTTTATCATATACTTTGGTATTGTGATTGGGAAGTTTGTTTAATCACTAAATATATTTAGTCCTATAATCTTTGGAATACGATCCAAAAGAATCTTGTCTTACCAGTTGGAAGATTGTCAGCAGAACTTTTTGATAATTATTCAGAAGATACACTAGATCTATTTCCATAAAAGAACATATGTTATGCTAGGATATTTAATATTCTAACATCTGCAGAGAATAGAAGTTCTGCCAAATATTTTCGAAATAAGAATAATGCTGAAACTGAGTAACTAGGGTTTTGTTTGCTTGGTTTCAACTACACGAGGTTGTATTGTAGGTGATGAATGTGCAAACACGACATAATTACATCTTAATTTACATTTATTTAGTTCTTTATTTTGTACAAATTTAATGTTTTTATTTAGTTTTGTAGAATTTAATGAATAAAGGTCGATGAGTTAAAAGTTTGAAATTTTCGTTAAAATTGATGAAAATCAGAAGCTAATTCCAATTTCCCGCTCAATGACATTAAGACACGGATGTTTACCAGTACATAAGTCAATGGAAAAAGAGAGACCAACTGGAAGAATTAAATTAATGGGTCGGTCCATTGATAATTTGGTGAATTTGGGCTTAATGGATCATGTTCCTCTGGAATTTTAGTGGGCCCCATAAGGTGATGCCATTTAATTAAATATTATATTATATGATATTTGATTTTAATAGAATTCATATAATTGCATGGATTATTTTTACTTGGAAACATGATGGAAGATTTAAAAGAAATATGTGTCGACATTATAAGAGGATAAATTAATATTTTACCATTTAAAAGGAATATGTGTCACCATTTATAAATTAATATCTGCCAAAAAAAAAAGATCACCCTAATACCATACAAAAAAAAGGAATCATTGCAATATAATCTTATTTCCTTAATTGGTGATATTTAATTGGTAGATTAGTAATTTTTATTTATATGGGAGAGAAAGAATTAAGAGAAGAAGACACTATATATTTGTGATATGTCAAGAAAAAAAGGAGGAACTTTGGGAGTTAGTGGAGCACAATAGATAGAGTTTAGGATTATTTTTCTTTTTCTTTTTAATTTTCATTTTCTATTTGTAATGGTTAGATAATAGTTCTACAAGGGCTAAGAGGAAGCCCGATAATATAAATTAGAGAGTTGTACTTGTTTCTCAATAATAATCCATTCGGTCCTTTTTATTGTTTATAAACGATAATGGTTTTTCTTTATGATTCCCTAGCTATGCTTGTTAAATGAATTATTTATTTTTTTTAGAAGTAAGCATCTTTAAACGAAGGAATATATCAATTTTTCGAGATAACTTATTGGCTCACAACGTTTTATCTTCCAAGACATCGATCAATGTCCTAAATCGTCTTTTGAAATAATTAAATTATCTAGTATCCAACATAGTGGTGGAATCGAAAGCCCTTGTATTTTCTCAATTATTTCTTTCTATTAGTTATAATTCATTTTATCTTTAAAATATCTTCTCATATTTTTTTTAGCATTTTATTTAATTAAAAATTAAAGGTAACAAGTCTTTGTGGAACGAACCGTATATGTATATTGTCAAATCAACAGTCGTACACTTGCGGCATTTAGGTTAAAATCTCATCAATAGGTACTATATAACGACTTAATTCATTGAGTATTGGTCTAGGTTATGGGGTTTTTGTTGTTTTCCTCGTTAACAAAATTCTGGTGTGTGATTTATTTTATTTCTTTATTATAATTGTTATAGTTATAATTAAGTAATTATACTTATACGTTAATCATTTTTTGGTAACTATCCTATAGTTAGTCCGAATAGAACTTTGACTATTACCAAGAATCACCTTGTTGAAATGATCTTTTGGTCGTTATTGTTTCAATAAGATTATAAAAGGTGAGTCTGCAAAGGTTGATATCAAAAATATTATGGTGTACTTGGTATCTTCGTCATTTCACTTTCCTTTGTTGCAAGCTATAAAATTATCAAATACAAACTCAGTATCTTGATCTAGTGCTTCGCAAACATTGTTGTCAATCTTGGGAAACCGTCAACTACCAATTCCCTTTCTCTTACTATAGAGTTCATCATGATATCATTTTGGTGGATACAACTTGCAAATTTTATACAATGTATGAGACCTTGTGTGTGCCCCAAATATTTATGACGAGATTTGGAATTTGCAGTACTAGGTGCGGGGAAGTGTTTGAAAGCTAAGAAAAAAAGGGGACCAAAGTAGTTAATTTCGTGTATCGGTATCGTAACGGCAAGGTACGATACATCTAGACAAATGATAATATCGTATTTTATCGGCGATACACAAGTAAATTTATAATTTTATAATTTATAGATGGATGTACATTATATTACTCAAAGCTTTAATGCAAGGCATTTATAATGTTAAAATCTCAATTAAACTGGTTTAACTCGATAACCTAACATCCCCAAACATAGTATCTGTAGGGAAAGAAAACTAAAAAAGAAAACGAAAAAAATATTATTGATAAATACATTAGTATCCTTACCGATATTAACGGGCGATACTGCGGTCGATATATCGTCCAATGCGACCGATACAGCCGAAATATTCATGTATCGCCGATATTTTGCATATTGTGTAGGTTAAAGATCGATACACGATAAATTTTGATATTATCGGGCGATATGACCGATATTAACTACATTGAGCGTGACCCATATATAATTATATAAATACTCAGCTCCATATTGCTTGTAATTTTTTCCATTCCCCTTCACAAGAGTCATTTGACTTAGCTAGGTTCATTGTAATACTTTATTAATCATAGTAAAAACCGTAACTCAATACCCGTGGAGTAGGCATGGCCGAACCACATAAATACTTGTGTTCTTTATATTTAAGCACTTGAATTCTTGTACTTTCTAGTTATCTCATCGCACTGCATATTAGCTGCCTTTACTATCTTCCATTTGTACATTGCGACCATTGATTGTGACCATTAAATCTACCACGTGATCTTTAGTGTCTACAAGAACAAACATAGACTACTGCGGAACTGTTTGTACAAAAATTACCTAACTCGACAATATACAACTCCCTCCCACCCTCCCTCTATCTACGAGAGAATGTATTCAAGAGTGAGGGGTTTTTCTTCTCATGTCGACAGTTTCAATTCTGATTCCTGAAGAATAAACCTATAAATGATTGGCTATCATCAACAAGTTGGCTTATTGTGTATTAACATCATAACATGATTTTTTTCTTACACTTGTGTTTTATTGAACACGTGGTTTTCCTGTCCAGGACTGATAATTCAAAAAAGAATATTTGGAATAGCTCTTTGAAGAAAAAGTTAGATTTTTATCTAACTAGTGGGAAATTACCACCGCTTGGTGCAATTCTAAAAACTGAGGACTACGCCGTAGCTATATCCATATCACCAGCTGCAGGAAATTCTAATGTTAGTATATGATGAAGGGTTCAACACTGGTACCAGGTGTTCTTCGGAAAATGATAATTTCTGTAAATTCGGCAAATGTGACATGGATTTGGTACAGCCCTCATCCCTGAATGGGAGAAGCTGGTGGTACTCCGATTAGGAATGTGCATACAAATAGGGTAACAAATGAAGATAAGTTACAATCTCTCTAAAGAGAAACAATTGAGAATTGCAAGGTGATGTAGTTTTAAAGTGGTAAATAAAGATTCGTTACTCAGACTTGTGAAGATTGATTTTAAATTTAATTTCTAAAACTAAAAGTATGAAAACTCAAATACTTTTTATAAGGTTGAGAGAAAACTGAGGCTAGGATTCCACTATTTTCCAATTTCAAAGTGATAATAATTTTAATCATGCAATTAAAACATTTTAATTTGATTCTAAATCATTGCAAAAATAGATTTTCAAAACAACAACTGTATAACAAAAGCATGGAGCATCTAGGGACCTAATCCGAGGCATGCACCATCTAACGGAATCACAATTGCTTAAAAAAAATCTTTTAAATCAATTTTCAACCAAGGCAATTAATCATAAATAAATTGCATAAATTAATAAATACATACCACATAATTGTTGGAAAAGTAGCTTCCTCCATAGCCTCAAAGAAGAAGTTTAGATCCTCATAGTAATGGAAAAATCCACAAAAATCATTATTTATTACTCAAAAATTGCTTACAAGGAGAATATGATTGCACACCGTCGATTAGATACGACTATAAGTGTTGCTGGAAACACTTCAGCCCGTAACAGAAAGTACTTTGAATGAATATGCAACAGAAATTGAAGATTCGTTGCTGTAACGGCCGTTGCAATATGTTCTGTGTTCTTCAAGCTTCTTCAATGGCGGACAGCAGCAGCAGTTTCAACTGTTCACTTTTTTCACGTTGTTCTCTTGATTCCGAGCAATTCTAAGCTTCCCCAATCTCCTCTCCCCCTCTGGACACCTCTAAACTTCCTTTATATACTAATCAAAGCCTTAATCATCCTCAAAAACTTCCTTTAATTCCTTGCAGGATCACCGATCAACAATTTCCAAAAGAGAAAAGATTTTTCCTGATTTCCTTTTTCTTGCTCCGTTTAGTGATTCTATGATTAGAAGAATATTGAGATATTTCTTCTTTTCTTCTTATTACCCAAATAACTTGATTTCCTAAAACAACTTTGAGAAGATTTCCAAAATTAAAGCTTGTTTCCATATTCAAGCTATTTCCTTTACGTGAGAATTGTTCCCGCCAATTTTTTC
>JAJJMC010011550.1:2705021-2730818 GCA_023531435.1 Papaver californicum
AGAGAAAAGATTTTTCCTGATTTCCTTTTTCTTGCTCCGTTTAGTGAGTCTATGATTAGAAGAATATTTAGATCTTTCTTCTTTTCTTCTTATTACCCAAATAACTTGATTTCCTAAAACAACTTTGAGAAGATTTCCAAAATTAAAGCTTGTTTCCATATTCAAGCTATTTCCTTTACGTGAGCATTGTTCCCGCCAATTTTTTCATTTGAAATTTGGGGTTTGGTTGCCTTTAACCGAAGTGTGGGTGCCTTAATCCAAGTTGAGGGTGCCTTTAACATTTCTCCAAAAATACCTAAAAAGCAATAAAAAACCATAATAAGTACAAAATCGAATACTAACAATATATAAAATTGAGATCAAGTCGGACACAAAAATATGTCTATCACAAGGAGAAACCTGGGTCTTTGGAGAGTAACAGTTCTACTGGTCGTGGTAATAGCATTGTTAGGTTGTTTTATACTTGGAAGCCTCGTCCATACAGATCAAGAGTAAAATGACTTGACGTTTGCAAGTCTTTGGTGAAGCAACTGGGATGGCTTCCAAGCCTAATTTTATTTAATTTATGGGCTTCAAAGCCCATTTTGATATTTTTGTCTACCCTAAAATTCGGATAACTTTTTTTTTGCCTACCCATAGGTGGATTTCTAGCTCCACCCATCGCAACTGGAGTCCACATTAGAGGATGTTAATCCGGTCCACAAACAAGGAAGACGGACTCGACCTATTCCTAATCTGTGAGTAGTTTATGGATTAAAATATAACGCTTAAATCTAGCTGCAGAATTCAACTCTTCAATCGCAAGTATTTGTTTCTTTTTCATACGAATTTTAATTGATATTTTCTTCTTATCCTGGTTATATTGGGGCCTACGAGAATTATTTTGGGCCCACCATTAAAAGTTAAAATAGGGTCATTATGAAAAAAAAAAACTTTTATCCAACTATTTATATTATTAACTAATATGCTCGATTAGTGTTAATTAATTTAAATGTTAGTTAAATTAGTTGGTGATTAAAACTAAATTATAGTTATTGTTAGATGGTAAGAATTAGAGTAGAGTTTTTCTTGAAATTTTGAAGAAGAAGGAGAAGAATTTGAGGAAAACTAGGATTTTGGGGTTTTGGTAGCAAAGATGAAATTTGATTGTATCGAAGTATATTCTAGTGGTGAAGAAGAAGTAGGTGCATCTACGTATCGCAAATCAGATTATCACCTCTTCTCAGAAATTACGAACCAGAATCGACGGTTATGGTCATGAACAACGACCGATTCTAGTTCAATTTTAGGGGAATTGGTAGGTCAAATAATTGGTCGATGTGTATTGCTTTGTATAACAATTCTAGTCGAAAAAGTATCCAGAAAAACTGCTATTTGATGAATGCTAGAATTGTTACACAAGTCAGTTCACGTGTGTCGATTATAGCATTTAGGGATTTATTCCCGAAAACAACACTAGGTAGAATCGTTGGATATGAGAGGACCTAAAGGATGATTCTGTAGAATCGTTCGACATGATTGTTACCTATCCGTCGATTCTATTGGCCTAATTTTTCGATTTATATTGTAAATTGTTCAAGCGAAACCTGAACTCGTGGTTCAGATGGGTGATAGACACATTTTAGTGTCTAATTTGCACCTTAATTTCTAGTGAGTTAGTATTCGATTTTGTGTCTATTACGTGTTTTATTGCTTTTGTAGGTACATTAGAAGAATAAAGATTTGTGGAAAAATTGGCTCAAAAAGTGTTCAAGGCACCCGGGAAAATGGATCAAAGCACCCACACTTTGGATTGGGGCACCCCTGGATCGGGTCAACCCAGCGGGTCAACCCAGCGAGCTGGATCGGGCCGTCACCGGGTCAACTCATCGGACTCGACTGTTTTCACTGGCAACACAAAAGCAACATGAAATTTGGTTTCTTTTGCTTCCAGATTGTTCCAAATGTTAGTAGATAACCCACACAAGCTAGAACAATCGAGAAACAGCAAAAAGATCCCGTGAAATCAGTTGAAAAATCATGAATATGGCCGGAATTTGGTTTCGATTAGGATTGGGATTTGTGGGCTGTTCTAGAGAGTTCTATTAGGTTTAGAACTCTCTCTAGGGTTTCTACTATCTATAAATACCAAGAGAAGCCAAGAGAATCGAAAAAAAAAGCTTAGAGAAGATTTTAGAGAACTCCGGTCAATATTCCGTCACCGCCGACGAGCTGCTGCTGCACCGGCCGGCTGTTCTTCATCCATCACTGCCGGAGAAGAAGACTCAGTAACATTTATATGTGTTGCTGATTTGAATTTTCCTGTCGTCTATTGCTTCAAACCATTTGTTGCTTAAACTCTTCTGTAACAGCTGAACCCTCTCCTGTAACGCTTATAAGCGTATCAAATCAGCTGTTACAGCGTTATTCAACCTTGTAATCAATATTTTGAGCAATGAAATCAACTTTTGAGCAAGTTTTCTTCACCATGAGCTAAGTCTATTTACTGGGATGATGGATAAGGTAATTTTCTCAATTTTATGTGATTTAATTATTTTCTAATAATTATTTATAATTCTTTTATCATTAAAATTGCATAGTTTTGAATAGTAAAAACGGTTTTCTTTCAACAATTGTGCTTTTGCTTGAAGGATTATGCTTAGTTAATTAACTTTGATAGTCCATGCTTGTGATTTACCTCTGTTTGTTAGCATAACAAAACCAATTTTGGCAATTATTTGGGCTTCAATTAATTTAAAAAGAATTATCTGATTAATCACATAGGTTGTTAGAATTACCTGATTCCTGATTCCTGGTATTTTTAAAATTATTCGAAAATCATCTTTAGGTTATTTATTCTTTTTCTTACTCCTGGAATTTTCTAGAATTAGTTTAAAATCATTATTTTCTAAAATCATCACCTTCACAAGTTCGAGAATCGAACCTTTATTTACCACTTTCTAAAATTACATCAATGGGACCTGATACTTCTTCCCACTACTACACTGATTTGGTGTGGGAAAAGAAAGAAGATGCAAGGTAATGGTTTGTGGACAAAGGAAAGGAGATCAAATACGCATTAGTCTTAGGCCGTCGTACGAGGCGTGGCCGTTTGGAAATTGTTTGCGAGAGAAGTGGCAAGCATGAAAGTCATCTAGCAAAGGACAAACCGTATGTGAAGAGGACGTCGAGGGTCTACACGAGTAAGTCAAAGTCAAAGAAGCATGATTGCTTGTTTAAGATTATAGTGAATAGAGTCAATGGTGCCAATGGTGTATATAAACTTTCTAAAGTGAACAATGATTATCATAATCAGAATTAATGTTAATCAAATAATTCGGAAATTAAAGTAAGAATTTTTTTTATTAATAGATAAAAACTTAAAATTACATATTTATTTAAAATTATAAGATATTCATTTTCTCGGCGCGAGACGCATCTATCATGGCAGCTTCGAACTGATAAAACGACTCTCCTCTCCATTTGGTATATGCATCTTGTGTCGCAAACTTGTCTCATTTGTGCCCAGTGAGAAACCCGTTGTACTTGTAGCACAATTTCTTAACATGAATGGTCGTTCTGCAAACATAGTCGGCCCTTTATTCAAAGCTTGGACCCTTCCACTTTGCCCCGACTTGGGAACGTAAGGTCTTGTGTTTACCAGATTCCAAAATGTACCATCATCCCGATCTTTTTCTGGAAGATCATTCCTAACCCATTTTGTCTCATCCACAACGGGCTTTAACCTTTCCCTCAGTTGGAATTGGTCGTAACCTCGTATTTTGAGTTCCTCTTTTTTCATGATAGTCATTGGTTTGCTTCTTTTGCGTATTTCTTCTTCCATAGCTCTAATTGACTTGGTAGTTGATGACGATGGTAATGATGATGATGGAGTAGTTCGTTTGCATCTTCTAAGTAACTCTTCAGTTGAATTGGTATTTGATGATGGACTTGCCATTGCAAAAGAGATTTACTTTGAAAGAAACTGTGAATGTTGAAGAATGATTTGTTCGAATGAAGTAGTGTATGATGAAGAATCGGTTATCCTATTTATATGCATAAAGGGGGTAACTACTATATTTTCAAAAAAAAAAAAAAAAAACTAGCCGTTGAGCCGAAGTTTGACCATGTGTAATGAAAAGTAACACATAAGACGTAATCAAAACCTTAGTTAAAGACAAATTAAACCTTATAGTCACTATAAATCCAAACATAACAAGTTATTCTAAATGAACATAAACTATTATTTTAGATATAAATAGACATCCATAAACATAACAAATCATTTTCAACATCCTCTCACTGATCAGCTTGATCAACTTCAGCGGCTTCAGCAATTTGAGCATTTTTATTGGCAGCTAGTACCTCATGAAACATCCTCCACATAGTAGTGACATCGATTCTGAGTGTTGCAATTCTAATGACCTCTTCAAGTTCAACCAAAAAAAGCTCTCCAAGAATCCTCTTGACTTGCTCCAACTTTGTCTCTCTTCCAAACGGAAAACCAAACTTATATAGGTTTCGCACAATGAGTAACTTCGGCTTTCTAAATATATCATACTCACGGATTTCTGTATAATAGCTATTACTCTTGCCATTGTTCTCCATGCATGTGAAAAATGAATTCAAGAATAAAAGACAAGTATGGTTAAAGAGAAACAAAATTATTGAATAAAATGAACTTAACAGAATTGGTGGTTAAGATAATATTTATCCACCGTTTTTAACCATAAAAGTGTACAGAAAACGAGTAAGAATGAATCGTGTCCAGAATCATTGGATAAGAAAGACCTTATCCAACGATTCTCATATGAGAAAAATAAAAAATGAAGCAGAAGAGTCGGTGGATACAATATGTGTTTTCAAACGGTTATATATGGTACTTGTTAAAGCAGATAATCAGGTTCTTATCAAACGATTCTCATCTCAGAGAAGTAAAAAAAATTGACAAGATAGAATCATTGGATACAGCAGATTGTATCCAACGATTCATATATGAGAAAAAGTAAAAAATAAAAAGGTAGAATCATTGGATACGATTTGATGTATCCAACGATTATGGGCATGGCAATTAATTGCGATTAATATGGAACATAATCGTTGGATACAACAGATCGTATCCAGCGATTCTAATACGAGAAAAAGTATAAATAAATAAAAAGGTAGAATCGTCGGATACGATCTGTTGTATCCAACGATTCTGGGCATGATAATTATCTGTGAGTAATATGGATCAGAATCGTTGGATACAATGTATCAACATCGCATGATTTTGGTAAAAAATCAGGAATTTAATTCACTAAAAGTAAGATTAAAACACTTAGATCAATCAAAAATGTCATTAAAAGTATGAGTTTATATAGATTTACCTTGTAGATCGAGTGTGATGGGAGATCCGATAAATTTTTTAGAAAAAATTAGATTTGGGTTTTTAGGATTTGGAAAGTTTGATGGAAATATATTATTTTTTTTGGTTTAGAGTTTTATTAGATTTGGAATGTAGTGAAAATTAATTTAAATTTTATATTTATATTTTGATTTAAGTATTAGGATTAATTAATATATAAAGGATACTTTAGTATTTTTATATTATGTAATTAAACATTTTTTATTCTATTATTTAGTTGGATGTAAAATGATATAAACCTAAAATAATTCGAGTATGCCCCAATATAATCAGATATAAAATATAGCAAGTTGAGTTCAATCCCGAAGATAAACTAAAACATTTATACATAGAGCTCATGTAAATTGGAAACAACAACGTGCAGCCGATATAACAAAACTGCACATAAGTTGATCATTGGTGCGCATTCTAACCCACTTTAAATTTTCATATATATCGTCGTATTAACGGGAGATCTCTAGTAAAATTCATTGGCCTCGTTATCTTCATGTTTCAAAAATTTGTTAATAAATAAGGAATTGGAAATGTTGTCCAATAACATTTGTCACACTTCACATAGTGATTTTCAGAGCTGCACAACTTCAAAGGTTGGTGGAATATCACTCTATCTCTCTTGAGTATCTGAGACCGCAAGATATACATATCTCTCTCTCAACTTCATGGATTGTTTTATTGCAGAGAAGAGACCCACAAGCCGCTTTTGCAACAAGCGTCCATGTTGGTGGTTGATGTAGGAAGAAGGAATCTATGGAAACGCTTACCTCTCTCTGGAGAGTTTGTTTTTCTGCAACACAGAGTTGTTTTTTTCAACAGCAACATCATGAAAATGCATCAAACATTTAAGAAGTAGCAGCAGTTTAGAAGTTCATAGTGTTAACAGGAAGTATACAGCAACGTCCAAGAAGTCGAGACAGATAGTGAATAAGTCATGGGTTCAGAGAAATTTCATCTGCTCGAGATGACAGAAAATCTCAAGTTCATTAAATACAGGGAATCCACTTAAGGGGGGCAGCTTAGTAGCATTTAAGATAGGCGTTTTTGTTCGAGTTAGAAGAAAGTCACAAAAAGCATCTATACTCTCATCTCCATTTCTTTTTGTTCTTGCTCTAAATTTCGTTTCCTCAGCATTTCATTTCTTTTTCTGCCTCTTTTTGATGAAAATGTGTAGCTAAATTCCTAACCTGTCTGGTGTTCTTGCAGGTTGAATTTTAGCAGGAAGCTTTGCTTCATGCGATTGTCCAAGTTTGCTTTCCCCCTTCGTGTGAAGCTTTTATCCCCTGGTTTCTTTGAGTTACCATTACCCTATCTCTTGTCCATCTGTTGGTACTAGGTTCCCATACCTTTCTTCCTCGATCCAATTTCTCCAAAAGAGAAGACTTTTCATTGACAACAACTTTGCTTTATACTTCACTATGCACCGCCTCCATTTTCTCCACCCCATGTGCGCTGTCCTTTTCTAGCAGCTCTTTGTCACCTAACATTTCCCTCTCCTACTGAATTCTCGCAGCCATCCCTTTCAATCGGTAGATGCTAGGTTCCCACTTCTTTCCTGCCTCAAAACCATCTCTCCAGAAATTGTCCTCAATGTACCTCTCTGGGCAGTACTATCGGAAAACCAAAACCAAACATCAAATCCCCTCAACTTGTTCTGCAATTTCAAACTAAAGTGGCCTCCCCCTTTCTTAATCTCTCTAGCTACCACTGGGTACATTCATTGTCTCATTAAGACTATCAAAAAGAAAAATTCTAGGAAGCAAAATCACTCTCAAAAATCAACAAGCATTCAGGAAACTAAGATGGGAGAAAATACCAAGAATGAAACAGTTTTAATTAACAAGGAAACAAATACTGTTGTGAAAAATAATCAAAGTAATCTGAAAGAAATGGTGGCAACAAGAGCAAGCAAAGGAAAAGGGAAAAAAATCGTAGACACAAATGAAGCAAGCCACCAGGAGGATCAGGAGGAATGTGGGGTGGTGGCCCATGAATGGCCTAGTAATGAAGATGAAAAAGTTTTTGAAGAAATCAATTGGAACTTCTCCATTATAGGAAAAATTTATCATGAAAGCCAGGAAAAGGGGGGACTCAGCAGGGCAAAAGCAGGAGCAGCTTCCTTGCCAATTCAACCAGGCACCAACACTGGGCAGGTAACTTCTCATTTTTCTCAAAATCATCATTTCTTGTTTATGAGCAAAAACGTGTGCATACATTCTGGTTTGCATAACCTCCATACCATTATTTATCATCTCATCAAATCCAGTAGTCTCTCTAAAGTTTTCATCTGGCTGAAATTTACCAGTTTGAACAATTGGAAAAGAATTCCTAAGGAAAATCCCAAAAATCTCTCAAAGTATAACATTCCCAAAATTAGAGTCATAATCTTAAAGCCCAAATTTTTTGGAAAAGGAAAGTCAAAAAGTCACAGTATTTCCGATAGAAGAAGAAGCAAGAATCTCGCTTATTCGGAACCTCTCAGTTACCTTCGGCACAAACTCCGGCTCCTTAGCAACAGCAGCTGGCAAGATAGGGAACCAGTTAGTAATGGTTTCAAAGAATCTGGAATAAGTACAGCCCATCAATCTCAAGTACCCATCAGCATTCCTAAAATAAGTATAACCAAATCCCACAGGTCCAAACCCCAGCCCAACTACAACCAGAGCAACAAATCTACTCACTTCCCAAGCCCTGAAACAGAAAGCCTCATTCACAGAACCGTGTCCCTTTATCTAGACAGTAACCGATATTCCATCCTGGCCAATCAAATTCAAAAAAAGAACATCCGCCCAAGGAACATCCTCTACAATGTTCGTGAGTTACCAGACCCCAGTATAAGGGTTCTCATACAACAATCGAAATTTTGTCCCAAAAAAGCGCATGATTTTGTTTTGTTGCATCCTAACTGGGTAATTTTCAACACCTTTAATAAAAAAGGTATCTTTAAAACTCAAAAAAATTAGGTAAGAATTGGGCTCCCAATCTCTATTTCCAAAAAAATCTGCATAGCATTAAAAATTTAAAACAAAATACCCGGGCCCGTGTTGTCCAAAGGATTCCCAAAAATCTAGATAGCTCTCGTATCCTAAGGAAAAAAAGTCGTATAATGAAAATCCTTTCCTGGAATTGTCAAGGCTTAGGAGGAACAAAAACTAAGCAACATCTAATCAGTCCAACCCATATATCATCTTTTTATCTGAAACAAAGACAAATGAGGAAAAAATCTTAAAGCATCTAAAACCTTTCAGTTATCCCAATATGTGGGCCCAATCCTCCCGTGGCTTTTCGGGGGGAATGGCCCTAATGTGGAAGGATAACCTGGATATCTCGATTACCTATGAGGTCATAAATCTGGTGAACTTGAAAATAAAAACTAGTCCAAAGGTTGAGGAAACATACATAACATGTATGTATGGTGAAATCACCTACGGACCAAAAAAAGCTCAATGGGAGCAAACTCTGGAAATGAGCCTAGACATTGAATTCCCCTGGATTATTCTGGGGGATCTCAATGTTACCCTCTCCTCAGAAGATGCCAGTAACCAAACTGAGGACTTGGATAGTTCTCATGACTATATCCAAACCATTGTCCAAGCTGCGGGGCTCATGGATCTCAAATATTCTGGCTCCATCTACACATGGTCTAACAAACGAGAAAAAGAGAAATTGATTCTTAAAAGATTAGATAGAGGCCTGGTAAACCAGGAATGGGAAACTCAATTCCCATCTTCCATCATTCATAGTCTCCCTTGTATCGGATCGGACCATAACCCGATTCTGCTAGAGACCGAAGTAACTCAAAGGAAAATAAAACCCTATTTTAAGTTCTATGAGTGTTGGCAAAAAGATGATTCCTGTAAGCCTAAAATAGCCGAAAGCTGGCTTCCTAGAGTCCAAGGTTCAGATCCTTATATCCTAATCCAAAAACTCAAAAATACCAAAAATACCCTCCAACAATGGAAAAAAAACTCTTTCGGTATCTTAGAGGAAAAAATAGGAATTCTAGGGAAAAATCTCCTGACTTTAAGAGACAGCACTAAGGAAAGTGACAGAGAAATCCAAAAAAATCTTGAAAAAGAAATTGAACATTGGTACGATATCCAGGAAAGCTTCTGGTCCATAAATCGAGAGAATACTTTATAAAAGATGCTGATAGAAACACCAAAAATTTTCATGCTATAACAAATCATCGAAAGAAAATGAACAACATAGTTAGTCTTAAAGATAGGAATGATCAGTGGATTAATAATAGGGATGACCTTGAATTTCTTCTTAGCTCGCACTTCGAAAAGATCAGCACCACCAGTAAAAATAAAATTGATCCAAATATTCTGCATCTTTTCAAACCGACTATTACCAACAATGAAAATGATATTCTCCTAGAGGTTCCCACCTATGAAGAAATCCAAAGGGTCGTCAGTAGCATGAAACCTTGGAAATCCCTTGGACCGGATGGTTTCCAAGCAGGGTTTTACCAACACAACTGGGATATCGTGGGGAAGATGTTACGAAAGCAATCAAAACTTTCTTTACAACGGGTCATATATTAAAAGAGCTAAACAATACCTACATAGCCCTTATTCCCAAGACTAAAATACCCCAAACTCCTGCTGACTTTAGACCCATCAGTCTCTGCAACACCATCTATAAAATAATCTCTAAGATTCTGGCAAACAGACTAAAACCTATCCTTAAAAGGATCATATCTCCGGCCCAATCGGCCTTTATTCCTACTAGAAATATCCACGACAATGTCATCATTGCCCAAGAAGTAGTGGAGGCAATGAAAAGGAAAAAAGGAAACTCAGGCAGATTAGGGATAAAACTGGATATGAGTAAGGCTTTTGATAGGATAGAATGGTCTTTTATCCTAGCGGTTATGGGGAAAATGGGTTTCTCCGATAGATGGTGTAGCCTCATTAACCAATGTATCTCTACCGCCTCTTACTCCATAATCCTTAATGGAGAGCGCTGCAAATTTTTCAAGCCTTCCAGAGGTATCAGACAAGGGGACCCCCTTTCTCCCTATTTGTTCATAATATGCATAGAGGCTTTGTCAAAAATGATCGATAGTGCAAATGATATGAGCTTCTTGAACGGAACCAAAATCTCAATTTCTGGCCCGCCAGTTTCTCATCTCCTATTTGCCGATGACTGTCTCATATATATCGAGGCTAAGAATAGGGAAGTAAACAATCTCTTATCCATTTTAGAGGAATTCACCCAATCGAGTGGCCAGTGTATCAATTTCAACAAATCGGGGTTTTTTTACAGTAAAAACATCAAAGAAGGGTTTCAAGAAACTCTAGGTTCTTGGCTTGATATGCCTACAATGAAAGAAGAGGAGAGATACCTAGGTTTCCTTCTTTTCCGGAAAAAAGCTAGAACCCTTACTTTTGAATCCATCCAGAAAAGTATGGAGTCCAAAATTCAAGGTTGGCACTCCAAAATGTTATCCCAAGCTGGAAGAGCCACTATGATCCAATCGGTCATAAATACTCTCCCAAATTTCCAGATGGGATGTTTCGAAATGCCTAGAAAAACGATAAATTCTATGGATAAAATCCAAAGAAACTTCTGGAACACTGGGAAAGGTAACACTAGCGGCCACTCTACCGATGCTTGGGATTCCCTATGCCAGCCGAAGAGTATGGGAGGTCTGGGTTTCAAAAACCTAAGATGGTTTAATGATGCTATGCTAACCAAGCTCGCCTGGAGACTTATCCACAATGAGACCGAGCTTTGGGCGAGGGTTCTAAAATCTAGATACTTCCCCAACTCCAGTCCTCTGAATGTCCAAAAAAAGTCCAGGGACACCTGGATATGGAGAGGCATCCTCAAAGGTATAAGTATAATCCGGGATCACCACTTCTGGTCAATAAGAGATGGTTCCCAAGTCAAGATTTGGGAGTCCAACTGGCTTAAAAGCGTGAAGCTTGAGGAAGTTACGGAAAACCAGCGAAACTCTGGCCTCATATGGGTTAGTGAAATCATCGACCAAGACACCAATGATTGGAATTTCTCTATCATTAGGAACTTGTTCACTAGAGTCCAAACCGATGAGATATCGACCATTCCTATCCTCCGGGGGGGACAGGATGAAATTGGTTGGAATCTTACCACCAATGGAACCTTTTCTATAGCCTCCACCTACAAAAAATTAGTCCAAACTAATACCTCATTTGCCAGAACTAGTCAAGTCGACCCTGGCTGTTGGAAAAAAATTTGGCGAATCAAAACCCCATACAGAATAAATATTTTTTTATGGAAAATTGTAAAGCAAACTCTAAGAGTTAGAAGTAAAATTTACAAACATATGGATCTTAAGGACCGACTTTGCGTAGTTTGTAACAATTACGTGGAATCTAGCACACATCTGTTTATGCATTGTAATTTAGCAAAAAAAATCTGGAATTCTCTCTGGCCAAGTATTTATAACAACATGTTGTCTTACAAATGCATTTTAGATTGGATTTTTTCATGGAACAATCATAACATCATGATTTCTTTCAAAGATAAAAATTCGATTGCTTACATTTCCCATATTCTTTGGTGGATCTGGAAACATAGGTGTGATATTATTTTTAATATGGCAAAACCAAATCCCATCACTGTCCTCCATATGCCTAGCCAAAACAGTTGTCCCACCATATACCCGGAACATCACCCTCAGCCAAATCACCCCTACTTCCCCAGATATTCAGGCCGACCAAAACATCATCCAAATTCTTCCTGCATCTCAGCTAGATGGCACTTTCAGATACCTTTCGACAGGTAATGGCAATCGCCAAAACATCCCAACCCACCACCAGAACCCAATCTACCATGGACCACAGAAATATCCAACAACAGCTACCAGAGGAAATATCCCAAACTACCAAAGAATCCTCTATCCAAAAACCACCTCCAACCAGGCCCCAACTACACATTTATGGGCCCACCTCCCCAAAACCAGACAAAACAATGTCAATACATCCAAAAGGCCATATCCTCTGAAGCCGGATTGGTGTCAACATGGACCTCTACTGAAACCGAATATATTATCTTAAACTTTGATGGATCTTATTCTACAACTGATTATGCAGCAGGATATGGAGCAGTAGTAAGGACTCCAAAGGGATCTTTCATTGCAGGTTATTCCGGGAAAGCTAGAGCAGGATCTAGTCACCAGGCGGAAGCCATTGCACTGAGAGAAACCATCAGGTGGGCACAAAAGGAAAGGTTGGAGTCACATTTTGCTTAGGAGGGACGCTAAGACGATCATAGAAGACGTCAACGGCATCTCGACTTCGAGCCCTTGGGCCTGTCATTCCTTAATACTAGACTGTAAAAAACTCTTAAATTCCTTTCATTATTGTAATCTAACTTTTATCGGTAGAGAGGAGAACAAAATTGCTGACACTCTAGTAAACTACGCCCGTTTAGAGGGGCTAGAAAAGACATAGATTGATCCCACTCCTTTTCTATCCCAACTACATGTGGACAGTTGTAGCCTTTTGTTCAATTAATGAATCCTCGTTTTCTTTTGTCAAAAAAAAAAAAACTTCAAAGGTTGACTAGTTCAGGATAATCGTTATTTGTTACCAAAATCGCCTTATGAAATATTATATATTACACACTCAGTATCAGCCCAAAGTACAAAATTGGGTATTGGACAAAAGGTTATTCTGGTCATGAGTATGCTTAGGATTTTCTAATATGTGGAGCAGCTAATAGCAAAGATTGAAATTGTGGGCCCAACGGAGAGTGTAGGACCTACGATAGTAACATGATCTGGACCGTTGCTTGCTTGACTAAAAAAGTAATTTGATCGATGGAATTTTTTGTTGATTGATTTCGCAATGTTTGCATGATTATTTAATTTTGCAGTTTTGTTGTGTTATCTAAAATGTTGGGATATTGACCGTTTATTTTGTGCATCTGATCATAATATTTAGATTGGACCTCTCCGCCATATATAAACGAAAACTTATAAAAAGGAATAGAATGAAAAAACCCTAGGTTACAGAATGAAAGTAGAAGAGATATGAGATGAGAGGAAACGAAGAAGGAAGAAGAAGAGATATGATATGGGGAACATGGGAAGAACTGTTATTAGCATGCGCTGTTAAAAGACATGGAACTAACGACTGGGAATCAGTTGCTAATGAAATACAAACCAAAAATAATAAGAACATTATTGTAACACCTCACAACTGTAAACAGAAATATCATGATCTTCATCGAAGATTTATGATCGTTGATTCTGAAACAATTAATAAGAATAATGAAATAATAGATGAAAATCTGTATCCAAATACCAATAGGATTCCTTGGCTTGATGAGTTAAGAAAACTTCGTGTTGCAGAGCTTAGACGCGAGGTGCAAGAATATGATGTTTCGATCGTGTAATTTTTCTTTTTCCTTTTAATTTTTATTTCTCTGTATATAGATCTGTACAACTTTTTAATCGATTCAATTCAATTGGATTCACTCTGTTTTTTGTTTTGTTTTGTTTCAGGTCTTTGCAATTGAAAGTAAAGAGATTGAAAGAAGAAAGAGAAGAAAGCTTAAAAAAAGAAGATAATAATAATAGTATTAATTTAGATGTAAAACCAGATCTACTGGAAAACAAAACCAAAGAAGAAGAAGAAGACAAGGAGATTGAAACTGAAACACTTCGATCCCCGATTGAGAATACCGGTAAACCGGTTTCTGGTGATGAATCTGACCGGGATAATCAGTCATTTAACGAGTCAAATTCATCAGATCTAAAAGATGTGGAGAAGAGTCCAGAAGTTGAAGTTGAGAAAATACCAAACACAGTTACAGAAAAACAGGACCGATTGGGAGAAGATTCGTGTAATGGAAGTTCTGAAACTATTGCCAAAGACTCGGTCGTTCAAGATGTGAAGAAATCATCGGAAACGACGATCCCTGTTAGAGAAACTCGTGAACCAGCCGAGTTATGGGAATCGGTGGCTGAGTCAAAAAGTGGTGGTAATGGAGAAGAAGGGACAAAAGAGAGTAGTGACGTACAAAGTTCTGCAAGTTTATCAAGGAAAAATCGACGGAGGAAAATCACTTCGGGAAGTAGCAGCCGTGAAAAACGCGAAACAGACGAGGTTTCTCCCGCCATCAAACGGAGCTCTGTTAAATCAGAAGAACCTTTGCTTGGTTTTCTCGACATGATCCTTTCTCACAAGTTTGGTTCCGTCTTCGAGAGCCGGCTCGAAAGCCAGGTAAATATTTATTACTACTATTTTATTTACTGTAAAAGTATAGGATTTATCTGATTCACACTACTTTGAACACCTTAATAGCATATACCCATTAAAAGATCAATTTATCGTCAAGACTTTTTGTTCGATCATGAAACTACAGAAAAATATTAGTTTTTGGTAGTTTTAGAAATTAATTCAAATAAAAAAAGAAACACGTGTCGCCTAGGTAAAAGAAAGAGAAGGGAGTTTTTTAAATTTCGAAATTGATTTGAGTTGTTGTCAAAGTAGCGCATCATATTTATTCACCTTAACTTTGCAAGCCAAATCATCCTTTGATGCTTGGATTCTCATCCAACTTACTGGTTGCCTGGTTGGTCTCAGCTACAGTAGTACATTAGCCGATGAAGTCTTTGGCATTTTAGGTTGTAATTACTAGTTAAGCAGGATTAATTATAGCTTAAACACTCTTATTGATTTTCATTTATGCCTAAATTGATTATGTCTCTTAAAAGTGATATCCCCAGGAAAAAAGATACTAGTATAGGATCGTATCTTAGTCAATAATGTTCCCTTGACTCAGTGTGGACCATTTTAATTTTTGTTTTCCAAATGCAGGAAACAAGTGAGTACAAAAGTTTGATTAGACAACATATAGATATGAGAACTATTCAAACAAGATTGAAAGAAGGTAGCTACAGCGGTAATTGCAGCTGGAAATTCTTCAGAGATTTATTACTTCTTTTCAATAATGCTATTGCCTTTTACCCAAAAAATTCATCAGAATCAGTTGCAGCTACTGAGCTACGAGAATTGGTCAAAGAAATATCGTCAAGATCGTCAAGGTCATCATCATCTGGGAGCCAAAACAACCCCTCACCTGGAGAACCTACTCTACCAAAACTACAGCAATCAACACCCCCCATGCCTAAACCTGATCCTGAACTTTCGGATTCGCTCCTACCAAAATCAAAACCAACTGGTCTAATCTTTGCTTGTCGAAAACGCAGCTCAATCGCTGCTAAGGCTGCAAACAGCTCTAAACCAGTTGAATTCAAAGGATCAGATCAGAAGATTGTTGAGGAGAAACCGGTTTTGGATAAGAAACAGAAACAAAATTCTTTGGCAGTGGAAGAACAAATCGTGTTTAGTAAACGCAAAGGACAAAGATCTGCTTCTGGCACGAGGAGTTCAACATCAAACTTTAAGAACCGCAATAACAACAACACTGACAAAAATAGTTCAAAGGATGGAAGTGGTTATGGTGGAGATGAGATTAATTTAGAGACAAAGACAGAGAAAGATAAAAAGAATAATAGTGACAATGCATCAACGACATTGACAAATACAATAGCTAAGAAGAGAAGTGCGGCGAACTTCTTAAATAGAATGAAGACTACGTCTAGTTCGTCCAACAATGTTAAATTGTTAGAGACATTGAAGAATTCTTCTTCAGGAAACAACTCTAATACTACTAAAGGAGAAAAAAGGGGGAGTAATAAGGAGGAAAAGTATCAAGGTACTGGTAGTGGTAGTGGTAGTAAGAAAGATGATCAGGTTACAAGGCAGAGTTCATCGAAAAGACAAGCGGCTCAAGAAGGCAGTCCAGCAAAGAGAAGTGTGGGTAGACCACCAAAGAAAGCACCACCACCACCACCATCATCTTCAAAGAGGACAAGAGAGAGAGAGAGAGAGGTTGAACCAGATGTTAGACAGCCACGGAAACGAACAAGAAGATGAAGGAGAAAACATGAGTAGTTCATGTGTTTCTCTTTAGTATTAGTGTATGTTTCGTTTGTATTAGACTAAATCTTGTGTTTTTTTTTTTAGTGGAATGGCTTGTCCGGCTATTTGGGTTGCCGGGCTAAATCTATTAGATAAATGCCTTGATTGCAAATATCGCTTAGCATTTTTGGCTTTTTAGCATTTATGGTTGTGAATGCTAATTTCCTCGGTAAAAGAAAGATTTCTTGAGCCAGATTGGCAGAAGAAATACTATCCAGGCCCTGACAATTACCATTCATCACAGCTTCACAGGAAATTAGTAGCTAAAAGTAAAAAGCTGATGGCAAATTGGCAATGTAATATCCGTGAGTCCGCATACGATTTGATTGGCCAAAATACTTTCAATACATTCAGATACCGGTTCAGGTATCTAAATTTGCTATCACTGAGTATCCAAGTTGCCGAAGTATGCGAATTCGTTAATATCCATTCATAGTTTCATACACATGTTGAAATGTTAAATTAAAATTTCAGTTTTTTCCAACTTCCATAAAATGCCAGTCTCTTTTTTCTTTTTTGCTACCCAAAATGCCACTCTCATGAGAGTAGCATATCTAGACTGCAGAGTGTGCACTTGTGCTGCTGCAGAAGCCCAATGAACGATTTAGGGAAGTTAAGGCCCATGCAACATTTTCTTGGTTTGAAACAGGCAGATGCATCATCTGTATCTTAGCCGATAACACACGTAAAAGGGTTGCCTCATTTGCCTTGTTCAAATGTATTGATTGCAGCAGTCATATCATGCAATATAGTTATAGAAACCCTAGGAGTCTAGCTACCAAAAAGCTCCTCCCTTTGTAGATTTCATATAGCCGGCCTAACTCTCTTGTGTTATCTTATCTTTCTATCCAGAGTTGATTCCTAATTTCCTATTATACGATAGCTATTGCAAACTTTGTATCTACTAGCTACTGCTTTGGGCAAGCCTATGTTAGGTCACACGATTTTATGTTGTTATCTAAAATGTATGTAGTTTATGACCTGCAATAATTTTTCGTTACTATTTCAATGACAGTGTGATTGCTCATAACTCAGCCAAACAGAGGAGAATAAAAAAAAATGAAGATGAAAAATATGCAACTCGTCACTTGCATGCAAACGACGACACGGTGTGCTAATATTTGAGTTTCTAAGTTTTCAAAAAGTTATTTTTTATTTTTTTATTTCTTTAAACTGATAGACTATAGGATTATTCGGGCTGTTAGCCCTTTTATACATCCATCCCAGTCCAAAGATAATTAGGATGTCTACGTAGGGTTTAACACGGGTATACACAAAAATACGTGTTCACCGCAGTGTAGTCCATACCGGCCGGTACGGTCGGTATACCGTCGATTTTATCGGTTTCGGTCGAAAAGCGAGACGAAATCCGGTATACCGGTAAACGGTATTTGACCGAAAATATCGGCCGGTATGGACTGTACCGGTTTGGCCGGTACGACCGGTATTGACCGGTATAGGCCGGTACAATCATTTTTTTTTGTTTTTTTATTTAAAAAAAAATAATAAAAAAATAATTTATTCTTGTTTTAGGGTTTTCAATTGTTACTCATATTTTTTATGATATTTTAGAATTATATATACATATGATAATATCTATAATTAATCTAATGATCTTAAAATTGTAATATCTTTGTTTAATTAGTATTTTAGACGATAAACTTTGAAGTTGTTCTTGTTTCTTTTGTTTTTCTAGTTTGAACTTTGTATGAAATCTATGGATCTGTATATTTTGGATGAATACTAATTTATCTTTTTAAATTTTGTGAAAAAATATTTGTTATAACGTGTTAAAATATATTTATAGTTATAAAATGTGAACTAGTATTTTTTCATAAAATTATAGGTATAAAATATGTGCACCGATATTCCACCGATATTTAAACTGAAATTTCCCCGGTAGCGTACCAGTATATCGCTCTCGACCGATACGAACCGAAATCCGGTATGGTACAACTTTGGTTCACCGTATGTAAAGTCCAACAAAAAAATGGGATGGCACTTGGAACACAAAAATCTGGCATGGGGTATCTAGCCAACTAGCGCTGAGGACGATATTAATTTTTATTATTTTTTGATGTTGGTGGTGTCACATGGGGAAGTCCTGAAACTTAAAGATAAAATCCAAATACCTGATCAGCCTAAGATGATTTGGGTTCTGTGGTAAGATCCATAGTGGACCTAAACTGTTCTTGATTCTAACAGTTGGTCTAGTTGTCTGGGAGATAGGTTACTTACTTATATATGTAAAACACAAAATGGAGACTGCCAAAATAAACATCTTAGTTGGAGACAACTTGAATCTAGTATGGCAATGATGTTAGTGGCTCTGTTCAAGATAAATCAAGAATATAGATAATTTGGGGGACCAAAGGAGATGTAATGGGCAGGTCAACATATGGGAACACAACAGACAAGGGTTTTAGTTAGGAGTAGTATTCGTATAGATAGATCCTGTCAAACTCTATACAGCTTGACATTCTTTTGTAAGATACAGTAGCACCCACTATACACGTGCACTTTTTTCTTTCTTTCTTTCTTTCTTTCTTCTGATCGGCTAAGAACGTCCATAATAGTAGGAGTAAAAGATGGATCAAATCCAAATTTAATTTTTGGTCCGTTCAAAACATAGCACAGCGGCGTGAGCAAAAAATAGTTTTTGGCCCGGATTTATCATTGTTCATGATTATTTTTGGAATTTTTTCTGGACCGAACGAAGTATAGTCGGGCGGGCGTGTAGGTCTAGGCGTATGCATAGGTAACCGTCTGGTGACAAGCGTTCGTGTAGGATAACACTCAAAAACACGGGCGTTAACCAAAACACCGCCTGATGAAGCGTGCTTCTAGGATGACGCCCACTAATAGACGGTAACCAAATCACCGTCCAATACAAGCGGAATGCTAGAGATCCGCCTTGACATGGCGTAATTCTAAGGCTCCGTCCCACTTCAAGGATCGCTTGGTTTTGTAGGCGGAATGCTAGAGATCCGCATGGTTTTGTAGGCGGAATGCTAGAGATCCGCTTGGTTTTGTAGGCGGAATGCTAAGGATCCGCCCGGTATTTTTCCGTCCACACTTCTCTCTCACGTGTACACAATTGATCAGGCGTAATGCTAGGAAACCGCTCCATCAGGCGTTTGTCTAGTAAAGCGCCGTCTCTGGAGCGTGCGTCTAGGAGTCCGTCTATCATCAGGCGTAATCTTCATTATCGCCCCACTTCAAGCGTTCAACCAGATGTCCGCCTCACGCAAGCGTTACACTAGACAACCGCCCGTTTCAACAAACGTATACCCAGACGCCCGCCCAACAACAAGCGTTATCCTATACCACCGCCCGATCATTTTTAGTGGTGAACCCGTTGTTTTTTGGCCGGACAAAGAGTAAAAATTTTACTCTTCGATCTTTGGGTTTGGTCTTACCATTGTGGAGCCCTAAGGCATACAAATAATTACTACAAGATAAAACGGTAAAAGCCTACCAGAGAGATCGATGGGCAATTTCCATTACTTAACTAACACTAGCACATACGACTTGTGGGCGATGAATAAGAGTAGGGTGCCACGCACTGTATGACGATTGATTATCAGAAGAACTAGTATTAAGTACACTACACTACAACGTGAGATGAACACAGTGAAAGTCGGTTACACCCATCATACACGTGCACCTTCCTTACCGGATTCTTTTGCATAAATGAATGGATTGTTTTTTTTTTCTTCTTCTCTTCATTTAGAGCATCCACAGTCATGCGGCGGCCAAAGAGGATAACCAAAGAATAAAACCAAAGTGGACTTCTCTTCATTTAGAGCATCCACAGTCATGCGACGACCAAAGAGGATAACCAAAGAATAAAACTAATGTGGACGAGTATAATTTGGTCAGACGTTAACAAAATTTTACGCCTAAAATTGGACGCATGCTTAGAGAGACGTCTATTCGTTGAGTGGCTGCGTACTGAAACGTTTGGTTTAGGCGGACACTTGATCAACGCTCAGACAGAGACGTATGCCTGCTTGAACGATTGATGAGAGACGCTCCTATAACTGTACGCCCAAACCAACTCCATGACTCATCCTTGTTATCGGTATCTAAAATACTCTTCTCCAAAGATGTTTTCTTATAAGACCAAATATCTAAACATGTAAAAGCGTTCGTGTAAGTTCCACTAACACAACCACTCTCCAAATGATCTACATTCTAAACAAACGGTTGTTTGAATGTGCGCCTGGTAGAAGAGGCGTTTGGGTAAGTGAACGCACGTAACAGGCGTTAGAGTAAATGAACGTCTCTTCCAGGCATTTGCGTAAGTTAACGCCCAACACAAACGTATATTTTATCAACGCCTCAAGCTAAGCGTTCGGATAAATTAACGTCCAGTGGGACGTGCTTTTATATTGACGCATACTACAGGCGTGACCTAGAGCTGCGCTTGATCGTGAGACGTACTCCACCGCAACGCCTGTCAAGAGACGTATTGCTAACTAAACGCTCGTAATGGTTGGCGAACGCTCCACCATAATTGAATTTGGTTCAGATTTGGGATCAAATTTGGTGCCAAACAATAAAAAATCTGGACTATAACCATATTTACTCGCCCCACTGTGATTATTTTTGGGCCGATCAAAGAGTAAATTTAGATTTACTCCATCTTTTGCTCATCCTATTATGGCCGCTCTTACTGACCTCAAATATAAACGGCCAAATTAAAATTATAGAAGCCTATGAAGGGTTATATAAAATATATATTATGGTAACGCTAGAAAACACGACGACGAGAGAAAAAAGTAATTTACGTAACGCTATAAAACACGACTTGTGGATGAAGATGGGAGAGTTGGGTGCACGCACTGTGCGATGAAGGGAAAAACAAACAAAGAACCAGTATTACTGACTATTAAGCACACTATTCTACAACGTGGGGATGAAAGGCGCGTGATTATCAACCCTACCTTTATAATTTTATAGATTAGATATTTAATGACGAATCTTAAAACTTGGTCACACGTTTTCTCTCTTTAATTATTGGTTTACCCATGACTAAATCATTCTGTAATCCTCAATGAAACCCAACAGTACATAATCTTTTCACGGTTTCACACTCTATCCACCTAAATGCACAACATTGTAACTAATGCAGCTGTTTTGCAATGTGATTTTCTTCTGTTGGTCTCACGTTTATTAGTGGTGGTGAAACATTGCCTTGATTTGTGTTTTACTATGTATACCTGTGACTTTTAATCTTTTTATTTTATGAGAAAACATGTTTTACTGTCAAATAAAAGAATCCAATGCTGAGGTTGATATTTTTAATGTGTGGACTAAAAGAAGATTTTGTTCACAAGTTAAGGTTGGGGATAAAGCTAACCGATGAAATCCATGAATATAATCTTCTACCTTTATAATCCTTTATGCGATAGGAATCCATTGCACTGCTAAGTGGTTCCTGCGTTTACTCAAATTTGGAAAAAAAAACTCAGGTTTTTTTAAAACCGGAAAAAGCAGGTGAGGACTGCCGCTGGACATTTTGGATGTAATTGCATGTAATGGCATAATTTGAAATTGAATCAAAGCGTAATGTGGTAGTTATGGAACAAAACATTGTAATACCACTATTAGTCATATCATATGAGATGATTAACATTCATCCCGAGGTGTAAAATAACTTTTTTTTTTTTTTTAAGCAAAATAACTTTGAACTGTAGCAATCAATATGACTACTCCGTTTCTCTCTTGAGGTTGTTGGACCAAAACAAAGACGGAACTGCATTTTCTTATTTTACCTAAAATAGATAAAACCTCTGAATTGTACCTGCATTGTAATATTGATGTACTACTGTTTAGAAATGCCTACCACTTGCCATTCACACATAAGGATAGAGAGATTTTTTTTTTTTTTTTTTTTTTGTGGCATTTGGAGAATCCACGGATAAAATGTGCATAGAGATGCCATTGTTTTTATTTTTATATACAGAAATTTATTATTAAGAGCAGGTCAGGTGCTGTTAGTTTTCAGTGACAGAACCATACCTATATTCATCATTATTATTATTATTATCCAGATAAGAACCTCAACGATCTTCTTTGGTAACAAAATTCTTTAACCAAACTCGTTTAAAAAAACTCCTGGACTAGAGGCTATATAAGCAGCATGAACCAAATCCAAAATAGACAAAAATTCTTGATGATTATGACTAAGACAGCCTTAGAATAGCAATCCAGTGCCTGCCTATTGATTCAACCAAATCCCACCCTGCAGACTCACAAAAACAGTGAACAATAGAGAGGGAGGAGTTTGGTGGGGACCACTGCATAAATTAAATATTGTAATGTTAGACCCCACATCATTGAATGTCTCTGTTCTAAAGCTCCTCCATCTTCTTCATCTTCAAAAATGTTGTTTGTCTCTCTACTTCTATAAAAAAATTATCATTATTAAATAGCCAAGAATCTCAGAAAACAAGGATAAAATCGTCATACGTAATTCCTCTTATAAGTTTCCAAAAAGCGTATCTAAGATTTTTATTCAGGAAGAGAAGAAGTTGCAGAGAGCAATTAATGAATTTCTTTTCTTCATTCATTGAGAAATGATGATGAGGATTCCGAGTAAATAGCCAATTAAAACGTCTTTCTCAAGTTTTTAATTTAGATTCTTGAAAATAGAGAATTCATTCAATATGATGCGAGCAAAACAGAGTAATCAATAATTTCATTATTATTAAATGTTTGTATAATGTGAGAAAAAAATCAAGAAAATTAAGAGCTCTGTTCTTTTTTTGTTTGTTTCTTAAATCTTTCTCTTCCTCTTCAACGAGATGGATTCGATGGTATGTAAGAATCATCATGTCGTTTCATCAGAATCTCGTGACCCAAGCTTTGATACAGATAAACTCAGCTACGAGATATTCTCCATTCTCGAAAGCAAATTCTTATTCGGATATGATGATGATCATCATGGAGATAAGTTTTGGTTACCAAAACCTGTAACAGAAGTAATCGAGAGGAAATACGATTCATCCACGGTTAAGAATGGTGGTGGTGGTGGTCAATCAAGAGGAAAGATTTGTATACTTTCTATTGATGGTGGTGAAATGCAAGGGGTTTTATCAGGAAAAGCATTAACTTATTTAGAATCTGCTTTGAAGAAGAAATCAGGAAATTCCGAAGCTAGACTTGCCGATTATTTTGATGTCGCTGCTGGTACAGGTATTGGTGGGATTTTTACTGCAATGTTGTTTGCCACCAAAGGCGGCAGCACCGGCGGCGGTGATAATGATACGAGGAAGAAGAAGAATGTACCGATTTTTGAAGCGGGTGATACATGGAAGTTTCTGATGGAACAAGGAAAAGTCATTTTTAAATCGTCGTCGTCGAGTTCTTCGGGTACCGGCGGACGGTTGTTGCGGCGGTTTAAAGGGTGTAGTAGTGGTGGTGGTGGTGGGGATGAAAGTACTACAACGATTAGGTTAGAGAAAGTATTGAAAGAAGCATTTAAAGACAATGGAGGAAGAAATTTAACCTTAAAAGATACATTAAAACCAGTTTTAATCCCTTGTTATGATTTATCAAGTTCATCACCATTTCTGTTTTCAAGAGCGGATGCTCTAGAAAATGAGAGTTTTGATTTCAGATTATGGGAAATTTGTCGTGCCACGTCGGCGAAGCCCTCGGTTTTTGATCCGGTGCCGTTGCGTTCCGTCGACGGGCAGACGAAATGTTTAGCAGTGGATGGTGGTTTAACGATGAATAATCCGACTGCGGCCGCGATTACGCACGTGTTGCATAATAAACAGGAGTTTCCGTTTGTTAGAGGTGTTGAGGATTTGCTGGTTTTGTCATTAGGGAGTGGTCAGCTTCTTGATGGGAATTATGACTATGAACAGGTTAAAGGTTGGAAAGCTAAAGAATGGGCTAGACCTATGGCTAGAATTGCTGGTGATGGTGCTGGTGATTTAGTTGATCAAGCTGTTGCAATGGCATTTGGGCAAAGCCGAAGCACTAATTACGTTCGAATTCAGGTATTATAAACAACTAAAACACTAGATTCATACATTTCATGTTCATTCGATTTATAATTGCGTACGTTTTTACTGTCATATATTGTTTTGTTTGATTCAATTCAATTAAATCCATAGTAATTAAGGAAGGAGGGTTTAGTGTGGGTTTATGGTTTGACGAAACAAGAGGTGGTAGTATGAATCACATTGAAAGGGAAGGTTTACCTTAGCAATAACAAGGTGTTATGGAGAATATAGGGAAAAGAGAAGCAGTAGTTTTCAAACAGGGACTGGTTATGGGTACAAAATATGTGCTGTATATCTCAGGAATGTGCTCTTGTTTTGCTATTACTGTACACAAAACTTGTGCCCACATGAATTTATCCAGTTGTGATGGATTCCATTGGATTATGTATGCCAGTTTCTTTCCAAAGGAAGGAGGTATCTTTCTTCAGTTCGTCATGGATAATAATAATTCACATCTTTACATTTACTTTCATGGCCCCCTCCTCGGCTGAGTCATTCGCTACGGACCAAATCCTAAAAGATAGACTTGTGCATCAGCATCTTCACCATCTTCTTGTTGTACCAATTCAAACTACGTGTATTTTGAGTTACCAAGTCATATTATGATTTATAATATAGGTAGAGAATTGGCTTTTTGATATGACATGAGGTGTGTTTGTTTTAACCATACATTGTGTTTCCCTGCCAACTTACAGGCGAATGGGTCGAATTTACAGAGTTCAGGGATAAGTTTGGATTCCGATCCAAGTTCTAGAAACTCGAAAATGCTTGTCGGACTTGCGGAGGACATGTTAAAACAGAAGAACGTTGAGTCTGTTCTCTTTGGAGGAAAGAGGATAGCACAACAGACCAATTTTGAGAAATTGGACTGGTTTGCTGAAGAACTTATACTGGAGCACCAAAGCAGAAGTTCTCGAATAGCTCCAACTGTCGCATTCAAGCAAGCTACCCCTCCTAGAGCAGAAAGGAAGTAAGTTAATTATCCTTCCAGTATCTCTAACGCTAACTCATGAAAGACCTATCTTAATCTTAAAACCATTTGTTCGAATGTTCGTTAAAACAACATAGTTTATCCACCTGCAATTGGATTTCATTTTCATAACTGTTAGTGATGGGTTATTATTGCTCAATTTATGATGTCAAATCTAACTTTGGTCACAGTCATTGCAAATGTTATATAAGACGCTTATTACATATTCTTGAACCAACGTCGTGAAAAAGACGTCTCTAAAGACACACAAAAACACTGTACAAAAACACTCCATGGTGGATTGGTTTGCACGATGAACTTTGTAACTTACCATTTCTTAATGGATATGGGATACTTAGGATTAAATTTACCCACGCGATGCTTAACAAGTTGATGTCCGAGTCATGTAAGTAGGTGTATATCATGAAGGAAAGGGGGGGG
>JAJJMC010011550.1:2730828-2787043 GCA_023531435.1 Papaver californicum
TTTTTTTTTTTTCTTTCTCCGATCATATATGGACGTGATGAATAATAGGCTCAATAAAAAAATAAAAGAAAGAGCAATGCTGGTTATCACCCTATTTATTATCTAAAAGATAGTGTTAGCACATCTAAAATTTTAGTTTTAAGTATTGGTGTTTCATTTCTTGAATAATACTCTACGGTTATACGGTAAATGTGTTATTTTATTTTATTTTGATCGATATATAATAAGCAACTTTTACAGTTATATCTCTTTTTTTTTTGTTAACAAAAGAGGAATATATATTAACGACCGGAAGTTATACATCCCAACATTTTCACCATTTGCAATACATTTCAGTACCTTAGCTTTCAAAATACAATGGAAAAAGTTATTTACATCAAAAAAACCTTTCTTTTTTTGTACACTACTCCATTTAGCTAAGGTGTCCGCTTCCCCATTTACACTAATATTTTTTATTTCTTATTCAAACTATAATAATTTGAATTTGACAATGACAGTGTACCTACGGGGAACTTTTTTTTTAAGGAATTAGAAAATATTTGTATGATGCTAATAAGATAAAATTATAATAATTTAAATTCTTGAATTTCCAAAACGTTTCCAAGTTCGAGGGTAAAGGTTGTAGTTGTTAATAACAGGAATGTTTTAGAGTCAAGAGAATTAACTAGTAGTGTATGTTGGTTTTTTTAACTTATAAGGTAGAGTTAAACAAGACATTTTTAGCTAATTGCATTGTAACTTGAAGCTAGCTAGAATTCTCTAAACTCTAAAGTATGTTTTAAACTTAAGCAAAACCAATAAGTATGGGCAAAAACCCCTTTTTATTATTCTTCTCTAGTACTCATATACAGATTATAGACTCATAACAGTTATGGGCAGCATGATTAGTTAATTCCTGAACAACTGCTAATCCTCTCTGTTCATTGTGTTCAACACCCATTTAGCAACATAAACTTGGAAGACTAATACATGATCAGACCAGCGTGCATATATCTAACTTATACTATGTTAATATAGAAATGAAACCCTAAAAGTGAGAATGAGAGAGACAGAGAGAAAAAAAGGAAGAAGGGGGAAAGATAGAAAAATGGTAAGAGTTTTTTCTTTAACGCTTAGAGACTTGGAAGGAACAAGTGTGGGAATCCATGTGTCAGAGTAAGTTAACAGCAGCAACAGCATTAAGTAGAAAAATAAAAATTAAAGCAAAATATGTTTGTTTGGATTGGAGTCTTCTGGTGCTTCAGATTCTGTTGCTATATTTTATATCTTTCTTTGTTGTGTTGCGTTGTGTTGCTGCTATAATCTATTTCTTGTTTCTCCTCTGCCTGCTTCCCTAGATAGCTACCAGTTACTGTTACCAATTCTTCTCAACTTTCCACATCATGATTCTGATTCATCACTCCTTTTCTTTCGTCTTTTTCTCCCTCACCACTTGCCCAGGAATCACGTTTCCACACCCTCCTCTCCCACCTTAACGTATAGGATGCAAGCACTACGGCATACCCCTCCCTACTATGCATGTCATGATTGGGTCAATGCCCCCTTGGCTCTTTGACCTCAAATCATGTCTTTTTGGCCTCCGAAAGGTAATTAATTAGCCGTGTATAGTTGTAATATCGAGCATCTTGATCCAAAGTGAAAGAAACAAACCAAGCCTAAGCAAATCCGCAGAGTATATTATTCTGACCGTACCCTAAAATGTCAATTATTTACAAACCAATGGGGAAACCTTATGTGGTTTGATGGATGGGACGTCTAAGGTAAAATCATTCGCCAGATACATTCCTAGGATTGCACAGGAATCGTTTTAAAAAATCGTATCCATCTGAACCCGATATAATCGTGGGTTTTAAAACTGAATCCGTCCGTAAAGAGTTGGTATACAGTTTTAAAAATCAAAAATCCGATCATGACGGTTCGATTTAGGGGTTTAGTATAAAAATCGTCTGAACCCACCCGTATAAACCGAGTACTTTTAGCCATTAATTGATACTACTAATTTTCATCCTAGCCATCCATCTAAAGAAGAAACTTAACTAAACAAAAAAAACTAATCTTTCTATTCATTTCTCGTTCTCATGTTCTTCACTCATGTTCTTCGCTTCAAGTTCACGTCGCTGCTGCTCTCGCTCTTAGCCTCTCCATCACCATCACCATCCTAATCTTTCTATTATCCTAATCTAACTAAGATTTTATTTCGCCATCACCATCACTCATCAGACTCATCACCAACAGATTTGATCAAAGTGGAGACTCATCATTGCCTCTATCAGGTTCTAGTTTGATGCTTGGAGAACATACAAATAAAATTATTGATTCCAAAAATTACTAGTCTGCTACTGCAACAGTATGAGTATGAGTTGTTGTGAGGAAGGAATTAGAAAACTAGAATTATTGAAGAATCAAACAACAAATTCAAATTCTTATTCATCTTTTACTGTGTTTCCTGCTGATAAGTTTGATATTGATAAGAAACTCTTAATTGATCCTAAATTACTCTTTATTGGAGCTAAGATTGGTGAAGGTGCACATGGCAAAGTCTAAGGAAGGTAAAATTTCTGAAAATTCTTATTCACTTTTCAATTGATTTTGTTTTTGATAAGGATGTATGATTTAATGTTAGACTGAGAGTTATTAAATGTGAATACAAGTTTGTTTGTTATGACGAAGATATGTGTAGCTTTAGTGTTTACTGATATGTGTGTGTGTGATTGTTTTTTGCTTTGTTATTTATTAACTGTTGTTGTTGTTGATTTTCAGGTACAGTAATCAAATTATTGCAGTTAAAGTTCTTAATTGTGGGAATAATCAAGAAGAACGAGATGTACTGGAAGGACGGTTCGTTCGTGAAGTCAGTATGATGTCTAGAGTTAAACATGCAAACCTTGTTAAGGTAATAGTTATCTAGTTGATTTGTGTTGATGCTAGTTTTCATTTTGTATTGCTTAGAGTGTAGGCTTATTACTCTTGCAGTTTATTGGAGCTTGTAAGGATCCTATTATGGTGATAGCTACGGAGCTTTTACCTGGGATGTCTCTAAGGAAGTACAGGAAGTACTTACTCAGAATCAGACCGAAACAACTTGATATTCATGTGGCCATAGGTTATGCACTTGATATTGCTCGTGCCATGGAGTGTTTACATGCCAATGGATTTATACACAAATATTTGAAACCTGGTACGTTGCGGGAAAGTTGAGTTGTGCAGTAATTACTTTGTTCATTTTGTGTTAAGGGGTGATGTTCATACTGTGCAGTATTCTGTATGTTATGACTTTTGGATGTATGTTCTTGAAGGTGCTTAGTGAGGTCATGATAGATAATTGTTAACTGTATAATTTTTGTTACTTTTCGTTTGTATCATTCTCTTTTGTCTTTATTGTATTCTTTAGCATAGAAATTCTTAAATATTTAGACTGGTGAAATATAGGTTCTTTAGCATACAACATTTTGTGACAGTCAATACAGTTTAACCCGTAAAAAAAACGAACCCGATATCGGGTCGGTTTGAATAGACAGGTTAGTAGTTGGTTTTGGTTCAAAATCGAACCGACCGCCCGTTGTGCAGCCCTATACAATCCGGATGGTTTCAAATTTATAGGGACCAAACCGGGTGTACTACCTGTCAGAAAAAAGTCATTTGCTAAAAAACAAAAAAGAAGTTTGACTAGTCAAACTAAAACTTAGAAGGTTGGCTTCTGCATTGACCAATCAACCATGTTGGTTCATGGATCGGATGAACTATATTCATCACTTGCTCTTCCGGTTACATGGGATATTGGATGTAGTGCAACTCGTCTTGTAGGGCTTGCGTGTTTAAAATATACTTTAGAGAGAAATCGTATGGAACAGGAACAGTTTTCAGAATAAAGGGAAGTAGGAAAATCTTAGAGGACTTAGCATGTAAAGTTTTGTTTACAGTCTATCAGGACCGGAATATATCGAGCTGTGCGCTATTTGAGTTTTGAACTGCACACATATAGGTCAAGTCATGAAATGTAGGAACAGGAGACCGGTTGAATATTATATGACCGTCGTACACCCTTGGAGAGTGCTGACCTTCGGCGTTAATTATCCGTATTCTTTTGACCCCCATCACCTTAGGTCACAAACCCACAGATCCTTGCCCAACACCCACAAGTGAGATTCCTGTTAGAATGGAGTAGGCTGAAGTTTAACAGCACAATGTAAATGCAAAAGTAAGAAGTGTGAGCATTTTGTTGGCGTATGTGCATTTCAGCTGAAAAATTGTGAACTCTATCGGCCTAGCTAATTGCATACCAGCAGTTAACATATAGCAAAATGAGTAGTTTATTTATAACAACTACCAGTCTACATGGTATAAGATTGACATCTTCCAACTCTGCATTTCAAAAGTCAATATGCGATGGACTTAAAAAAGCCTATGCAACATCAAGAAAATTTTAAGAGGAGAATCGAAGATACTTAAGCAACAGCATAAAATAAATAAATTACAGAGGGATATTTTGCTGAATATGAATAATGACGTTTTCCCTAACGTTTTTCTTCAGAATAAACATTTATATATGCATCTATATATACACAGTTAGCATGTGAGAACTGAGAGATATAACAAAAATCTATGCATCCAGCCTTTTGTTGCACCAGGTTCCAACTCATGCATCAATTTTTACTACTTGGAGGTTGGAAAATAAGACGCCTAATAAGCCAATAAAAACCCTGAGACGTACATACAAGTGGTCCTTCTGGCTGTGACTTCTTCTTTCTACCTCCATCATTCATAACTCTCCATTTTTGCATATATAATCATGAGGACCACTATATGGCACTATCTATGTACTTACTGTGTCAGGACCGAAAATTACAGGTTATATTATGATATGATTCTGGAAAAATTTGGATTCCATTTTCATGGCAGCAAACTAAACAAGCTAGTAGTCATGATTTCTGAGTTAAAATGGCTACTTTGGATTTTCTGTATCAAGACCGTGATGATGAAAGTGGTGGAGAACAAAAAACAGAGATTTCAAATTCGAAAAAGGAGAAGTGATCATGGATGAATACACGTCCAACGGCTACTCATTTCCCAACCGTTAGATCTAACAAAATCCCTACCCGTTGGATTATTCTCATCACATGATTCTCATTCAGACTAGTCAGACCACAACAAGTCACGTGACTTAACCTTCTACTTGCAGTTAGTTATAACAGAAGTCAACCGTTAGTCTAGTCAACCACTGTTTGACCAAGGATACTCGTGAGGTGGTTAAAGAAGAAGAGTGTCATAAAACAGAAGGGAAATGAATAACAGATAACTGTTTCTGATCATAAGAACGATCAAGTTGGTTAAATGTGGGACCCATTCACATGAACCCTCCATCCATTCCCCATGCTTAAGTTTCTGAAAACCCAATCCTGATCAGATCAGGTTTGAAGGAGATGTAGTGATGTGATTACATACAGGAGGAAATAAAGATGAAAGAAAAAGGCAACCTGAATTAGAACTATTTTCTATCAATCACAATTTGAGTGTTAATGCAAGCATTCTTGACACTTACCAATTGACAGAGTCATATCTAACAACTAAACTTGGAATGTAACGTACTGCAACAAACAAATCCAAATTGGGTGAACTTTATACGTATTAGAAACTATACATTTTAACTACTTGGCGAATGGAGTTTTTTAACAGAACAATCTCCGTTGATGCATTGCCCTATAGCTCTACAAGGATGCCTAATTTGCAGGAAGTCTAGAGAAAAAAAAAGGTTTTGGCAGAAAGTGAGTTTGAACACATCTCTATTGAAGCAAAGCCCCCTCTAAACCTTCTATTGTGTAATTCTGAAATTTGAGTTTAAAGAACTGAATCTTGAGCTTGAGTAAGGGGTAAGATTAACAATGTTTACGTAAGAACAACAGAAATACAAGCTATACACAAAGTTTAAGAAAGTAAAAAGTCATCATCACCAAGATTTAACATAAGTTGCAGAAAACTTGTAAAGGATAGTACACTACTATCACCCCTAGATGGATTAGTTGAAATCACAGGACATTGAAAATTATGCAGGACGGATTAGCTGGTAGTGGTGTACGAACCCTAGATGGATTGGTTGATGTCTAGAATCATAGCTAAAAACAATGCATTGTAGAGGTTTTCACCGTAAACAAGTTGTTGTATATATGAAAGATGTATTGCTTATTTTGCAGTAACGTATGAAACCTTTTATCTCAACAGTTAAAAATAGAGAACAAAATGAAAGATGCAGATAGATATATGAAACCCCAAGAACTCATAATAGCATTGGATGTACTTCAAATTACAAAATACAAGCGACAACCCATGCGACAACAGTAACTAAGAAAAATCAAATCACTAAAACAAAAGAAGAACTTTTCATTCCCCCTTGTACAGAGTTTATTTGTTGAAGATCAGATTTGTAATTGGGAAGATTAAAGTTAAGAACTTTACCGAATTTGCTTTAATCAGAATTATCTATTAGAAATCCTTGAGAGTCTGCCGAATCAGGCAAGTAAGCCACCATATCTCAATTCAGAGACTGTTCAGAGAAAATAAGTTCTCATATTAAGAAAAGACTGACAGATATATTACTAAACCTGATTCATCAGATTAAACAAAGAAGAAAACCCTAAAGGTTTGGTTAAATACCAGATTGTCATTTCTTCAAAATCCAACTTCATGCGAAGAATGAAGCAATCAACAACCCATGACGGCACAATTATAGACAAAGCCTAAATTTTGCCTCATATCAAGAACCTTCCACTCTATTTCTCCATCCACCAAACCTGAATTTGGAGACCACGAATGGAGCACAATTACCTTGCGGCCATTATGCCCACCTACAACCACCAGTTGATTACCGCAGGCTCTGAAAGCCAATCCCCATCCATTCGAAGAATCAGCCCTCACCGGTAACTTTCCTAACACATTCCAACAGTTATTCACCTTATCGTACTTCTTCACCATATTAGTAAGGGACTCGGCTGCATAGAGTTGATTATCCACAACAGCCACAAGAGGAGGTGCCTGAGCTGCCCTACTAACACTTGGGTACATTCCCTCGATTTTTGTCCATTTCTTAGTCTGCAAGTTAAACTCTTCCCCACAGGCCAATGGGATAGTAGTTGTAGACATCACACCATTCACACTTTGTCTTTCACAACTCATACCACCGATCACATAGAACTTTCCATCCATGAAAACCCCGGAGCATAATTTACGAGGACAATTCATCTTAGGCAAAATCTCCCATTTACCTGATTCGGAATCATAGAGCTCGGCAGAATCCAAAACATTCCCACTCCTATCACTGCCTCCAGCAACAATGGTAATTGAACCGAAGCTACCAGAACCAAATAAGCAACGAGGATGATTCATACTCTGGCACTTGGCCCATTCTCGGGTAATCAGACTATATTTCCATATGGCAAAATCAAATACCTCACGTCCAAACACCAGTAACTCAGTACCCACAGCTAAGGACTCTTTATCAGTGTTCTTGAAACATACGTCACAAGGGATCTCGGGCAATGTCATCCATTTTTTTGTCGTGGGATCAAAAGCTTCCCATTCCTTCAAATCACAGACAAGATACATCCAGTGTTCGGAGATTCCCATCTTTTTCCTCAATCCATAGAGGTAACCAGTGTTGACCAACGAATTGAACCTCTTGCTGACAGAAACAAGAGAAGCATAATCCGATCGGCGAACATACGCAAGGCAATTCAGAGAAATATCATCATGAAGACCAGGGAGAAGAGAATCATAATCTCCTCCCTTAAACCTCATCTTTTAAATTAGTATAGCTTAATTACAAAGTAAGTAACTCTTCTCTTCTTATTTTAAGCAATTACAACATTATCAATGAAGACCAATTGAACAATTTCTTCTACCTGTAAATAATCACAATAACAATAATCATATTAACATATTTTCAATATTAAAAGCAAACAAACATGAATTACAATATCAAATATTCAAACCAAAACCAATTGCTTACCATGTTCTTTGATTCTCGCTCCGAAAAGCTGAAGTTTTGATCTTTGTTTGGTATGATATCTTCAAAAAATTTCCCACTTGAACAATTTAATACATTATATACTTAGGTTCACGGGATACATATGTACAATTTTCAACCAATTTTCACGAGGAAATACCAGTCAACCATAAATTCAAACCCTATTACAAATTCAACCAACCAGATTATTTGATCTACAGATCAAAAAAACTTAAGAAATCAAATAAGATCTGAATCAAAAAGGATACGAATTGCTTTAAGAATCAAAATTACATTATATATAGAGTGAAATCTGATGAAGTCAAAAAATTAATGTGGAAAATTCAGACATTAATACAAAAAAACCGAAGATACTTTTGTTGATTTCTTTTAGTCGAAATTAACATTAAATACAAAAAATAAACGGAAAATTAAATCTCAATAAAAGAAAGAAATTCGCGAAATCAGAGAAAAAAATAAAACAAACCAGATGAAATTTGATGAATCTGGGAAAACAGAGATCACACCAGAGATTGGAAATTGGAAGAGGAGATAGATGGTAATGAAGAAGGAAGGCTTAGTTGTTGTTGGTGGTGGTATGTATTGTTAGGGTTTGGAATTGAGAAGTGATTGATTGAAAGAAGAAAGAAGAAGGAGAAGAAGAATCACCATACGCCACTTTCTCTATTTTATTATTATTTTTTATGAGAGAAAAAAATGATATAAGTAGTAAAAACAGAAAATAACTACACTCTCTTTATTACTACAAGTATACTGTACTTACTACAGAGTATACGAGTACGACTCATGTTCACCCAATTTTATACTTTACTTTCTCGGCCTCCGCTTTAAGCGAGGGAAAATTTATTTGGGCGAAAAAAGCAAGTTTTGTAGGGATCCTTTACATTTCGGTGAATCTTCTATCTCTGATTAATAATACCAATGAAAATTATATTTGTCCGAATAGTGAGCGTCCGTCCAGTTTTATTTAGTCGGATCATCCTTAGTTTCCGCCAGCAAAACTTTCTCTGTGAGATGATACACATGTTCAGCATTTGATAGAGAAATTTTAACTATCCAATGAATCGGCTACTATAGTGAGAGAAATTTTTGCTACCACAGTACCCACTCTTAGTATCGAATCAAAATTGAAAATCGGTTTCATCCCTGGTATGAGGTATTCAGATTATGCGGGACAAAAATAACTACTATCCCGGATATGGCATAGTATGGGAATATTTGGATTACAAGATCAAATCAGATTTTTGAGTAAGATTTGATAAATAAAGGTCAATAAATCGGAACTCATTTATCAAGCGCTTTTTTTCTTCCTTTTGAGCTTATTATCTCTATAATTTTTTTAGTTTCTTTAATAGGTACAATTGCTATGGCTCGTCAGTAATAAATACCGAGAAAAAAAAATATTTGGTTTTGTCTTAGCCTATCCATTCCTTCAGTTATCAGATTTTTCAGGTATAAAATGTAAACTTTTTTCTTTTAGTTCAATTTATTACCAATATCTTCCTTAGTTTTGTATTGGTTAGATTCGAGACAACCAAATTAGTTAAGGTTGAATTGTTGTTCATATTGAAATGAAACCAATTCATATTGAGGAGGTTTGGTTAATGTTGTGTAAACATGAATTTATTTTGAGTGTCTATTTATTTTCTATTGGTATTTGTGGACTGATCACAAGTCGAAATATGCTCTAGAGCTGATATTGAATGTGGTTAATATGAATTTCGTAAATTTTTCTGATTTATTTGATAGTCGTCAATTAAAATGATACATTTTTTAATTTTTGTTATAATTATTGCAGCCGCTGAAGCAGTTATTGGGCCAACCATTATTTCGTCCATTTATCGTAACAAAATATGAATTTGTATCAGTCAATCGAATTTTTTGAATAAATAATGGTAATTAGATGAATGTGTTAATCATACAATCACGGATACAGTTTCTTCTCACCCAACTCCTCCCGAACGAAATGATTCCATGATATTACGAATATGTATTAAATTTACTAAATCATATGATTTTTTAAGATTTAATATGTCACGTAAAAATTAATATATCTTGGATTTTATATACAACCGGAAATATACCTTTATAATATATAAATTTTTTTACGAATCTTTATTTTGACCTTTATTGGATCTAAAAAACTTACCAATCCAGTAAGGTCTTCGCGAACGAATATTGACTCTTTCTATATATTTAATTCGTAGGGTCAGCCCTTGACCTCTCAGAATTAGTTCCTGGTTCTTTCCGCCATCCCACCTAATGAATCATTAGGATTTGTTTTCAATGGAATCTTCTGCAGTCATAGGTTCCGTCGTTCTTATTACTTCTTGGTTAATGACTAGGCATAAACTCTGCAAGGAAGCTTCTAATTCAATTTTTGTTCCTGATTTAATCTACTCATTCTTTATTGACACAAAACTCTCTTGTATTTGTATTTATTTTTTCCCATAAACCGGATTCATTTAAGATTAATTATGATTATGGTCGAATTCATATTGATGCTTTATTACACTGTCTTTGTATGAGATTATTCATAGGCAATACATATTGGAATCGTATATCGTTAATATTCTACTTCTCTCTTTCTCTCCCCCTTCCATTTATTTACATCTTTTTTTTTGTTTCACATCATAATCCACAGTCAGATTGGTCCTTCTTTTATGTATATGTAATATAAAAAAGATTTCATTTGCCACAACGATATTATCAATACATCATATAGTGATTGTTTCTTTGGATCCCGATAATACGAAGTAATGAGCTGGTTATTAGTTATATGGATCTTAGTTCAGACTTTGGGGTCATCATTTTCTTTTATAATCTAAACTAAAAAAACCGACGAGTCATACACTAAGCATAACAATTATAGCAAAGGGTCGATCTAATTTTTATTTAACCCTATAGAATTAGAAAACTTTAAAATTTGATCATTTTAGATTAAAGAGAAAAATAATGAAAGGCTTTTTTTGTCCAGTGCTAGATAGAAAAGTAAAATAAAAAATCTTTGATTATTTCTCGTCTGCAAATATCCAAATTTTTATGCCTAATATCTTATAAATAATCTGAACTGTGTACAAACAATAATCAATTTTAGCATAAATGGTCTATAGGGGGACCTGCCTTCTCTGATCCATTTGACACGCATAATTTGTTTTCCGTCGATACGTCCTGCAATTTGTACTTGAATTATGAATTATGATCTGCCTTAGATTGTCATCCAAAATTTGCCTTATGATCTGAAATAAGAATTATAAGTCAAAATCTCCCTCGTGAATTATATCCCAAGAATCTCTATCATAAACTGAAATTATCACTGTGGCCAAAAAAATTTTAAAGGCGGCCGAAATCTGTTGTATGATCAAAAAAATATTATCTTTCTAAACATTACCAAAATACTATTATACTGCACAGTTCAAATCTTATCTCACAAATGATATCTTTGTGACCTGAAACCAGCCATGCGGCTCAAAAGATACCATATGGCCGGAAAATGCCCTAAGACTTAAAAAAAGTATATTTACATAGGGCTTTCCATATGATAGAGGTGTTTTTCGTGTGAAGACAAAATAGGAATATTTAAAGTGAATTTTAAAAACCCCTTATCCATGATATTTTTATAATGACTAAACTACCCTGATTAGTTAATATAAGTAAAACTAATTAACTATTAGATTAGGTTAATTATAATTAATCTAAACTAATCTTAAACTTAATCAAATCAAAAAAATCTTTTTGGTTTGGTGGAAAGAAAAATTAGAAGAAATGTAAGAGAATTTTTTAGGGTTTTTTAAAAAACCCTAGATTTTGATTCACTCAACCAGAGTAGTGAGTATACCTTAAACTCTTGGTCTTTTAATGGCTCAAATTTGATGAAATTACGTAAAAAATGATGATTGTTTTTGTGATTCAGAGAATTTTACGGTTGGGTTTTCATGTTGAACCAAACCGTAAACGACATTTACGGTTAGGTGTTCTTCCCAACCCAACCGTAACCGTAATACCATGGATGAACACCAAATAGTAACAGTTTTACGGTTGGGTTTTTACATCGGACCCAACCGTAACTAATCTTCCAAAAAAAAGTTTTCTTATCCAAGATGATTTACGATTGGGATTTGACAATCCAACCCAACCGTAAATACCAATTTTAGTTTTACTTCCATACAATTTCAGCCAATATTTACGGTTGTGTTTGGGCGTCCCAACCCAACCGTAAAACATCCTTTGGAACATTGAGTGTAAGGTCAAATAGAGTTTTAAAATCAAAATTTTAAACTTATTCAATCATTTTAACTAGATTGAAGGTAAATTAGGTGATTCATACAAACAAAAACCGAAAACAACACAAGTACTAGAATCTAATTTTGAATGATCCAGGAATATTTACGGTTGGATTTGGGCTTTCGAACCCAACCCTAATATTGATATTCATATTTACGATTGGGTTTTAGCTGAAAACCCAACCGTAAGTCTGGCATGAAAAAAATGTCAGTTTTACGGTTAGGTTTTGACTCAATAACCCAACCGTAAAATTGACATTTTTTTCTTCATATTGACAGTTTTACGGTTGGGTTTTCAGCCAAAACCCAACCGTAAATAATCATTTTTTTTGTTTTTTAACTTGATTTCTTCTTTGCTTGGTTTCCAACTTGAAATTTTTGTAAATAAAACATGAAATTTAGCTAGACAAATTTAAGATAAAAACTTTCTTATACATACTAACTAAAGTTATAATACACCCATAAAAAAAACTTTAGTTTGACGCAATTGTTATAATAAACATAGAGTTAGGGAGAAGGAGGAGGGGTATGTCGATCAGTTTGACGAACTCTTTTTTTACTCGAAGGATAACGAGTACGAGGACCATCATGACCGCCACGAGTACGAGCACCAACACGACCGCCACGAGTACGAGCACCACGTTGCACATCCTCGACTTCATCATGTGTCTCTTCGTCAATAGGTTGCGGCTCTCTTAGGCTAGTAGTCGTATCTCTTGTACCGGCTCTACTCCTCTTTAAGCTTCGAACCTTCTCATCTTCGTCTGCTTCATAAAGCTTCCCAATTTTAGCTTGCAGGTTCTTAATTGGTCAAACGTCATCACACCTCTACTTAGGCATGGAGTCATAGACTCTGCCAATGCAAGTGCTTTCTTTTTGACCTTATTTTTCTATTCACATATGAAAATAAAAGTTGGTTGAGTCTTTAGTAATAAATCTTAAAAACATTAATAACAAAAGTAATTTACGTACCAAATTGAAATATGATTTTTTCCAAACATCCATGACACCATCTCCTGTGTTGTTTCCTTGACCCCTTTGAAGTATTCTCATAGATTCAATGTTAATGACATTTGGATGACCAGAATGGTGATACCAATCCAAGTAATCTTCTTCAGCCTCTTTTGTGCCCGAAGATGGATTTACCTCCTCCCTTTGGATTTGGTATTCCGGTTGATGGCGGTTGTTCCAAACCGTGACCGAAGGCGTTGGATGTAGTTGAGCATGATGCATAGGACTTCGATCATGCAACCATTCACACACAATTTAAAAGCTTCATGTGTTACCTTGGTTTGGACATAGCCACATTGGCGGAGAGTTCGACTGGGGTTGTACATCACGAACCCAAACGGATGGTACAAAGGCCCGTTGTAGCCAGACACGTTTGATAATTGACATAAATCTTCAACTAGTCCATCATCATCTATGTCAATCTTCACATAAGGATCAAAAACAACATCTTCAACGGTGAAAGCATCAATTTCACTTATCTTCTTCGCTATCTGCACTTCTTTATGCTTTGGCTGAGTATCGGTGAATATGAATTTCTTTCATGTAGGTCCAATAAAATCACCGCTCCACTCCGTCTTAGGAGTCAGGCTCGGAAAGTGATCATAGACCCATGCCTATGAAGATAATAAATATTAATATAAGATAATGCGCAAAAAAAATCTGAATTTAAAGAATTAAATTCCAACAATAAATTACCTGAAAAGGACCAGTATTCCCGGAAATCTCAGTTCCTCTAACCCTTGAAGCTTTTCTAAGGTTAGCAAGTAGGTAAGCGAGGGTGTCAGTTCCCCATGAATACTCATGCGTCTTCTGGAGTTCCGTCAACCACTGTAGAAAGTGAGCGTTGACCCTGTTTCCTGAGTTGTCAGCAAAGAAGATGGTACCAAGCATATATAGCATATACGCCCTGGCTGTAGGCATAGCTCTGGTTTCATCTATGACGACCCCATCCTTTTCCAACTGCAGGGTTCCTCCAAACTTCTCCCTCAGACTACCCAACAAGATTTTCTTGGTCATACCTAAACCTTTCTTCGTTGTTAACTCCGGTTTATCTCCAGCAGCCAATATAAACTGTGATTCGGCTTATGTCTTTTCCCATCCAAGTGTATCTTTGACAAGGACACAAAGATCACTCCAAGACATGTTGTTGTCAAAATCTTCATACACGGCTTTTCCTTCAACTGGTAAGCCAAGAATTGACGTGACATCATCCGACGTTATTGTCATCTCACCGAATGGGAGATGAAACGTATCGGTTTCAGGTCAATAACGTTCCCTGAAGGCTGTGCAGGTAACACTGTCATACTCCAACAAAGAATTGGTAATTCCGGGAGCTAACCATGTACCATTTACGAGAACTTGGACGGCCATACATTCTTCAGCTAACGTCCAATGTTGATCCTTTGACGAACCAATTTCTTCACGGCCTGTGTATGATCCTACAAAGAATAAAAACAATATGTTTTAACTTGAAGTTAAACAAACGGAAATTTAACAAAACAAGAGAAGTTTTTAGATTAATACCCTAGTCTCAGCAACTTTGGCAGCCCATGAATGCGGATAACCAAATAATATGGCAGACCTGAATGGGGACTCACCCCAAGGTCTTCCATTCCTCTTCTTAGGCAACAACACGTCTTTGCCTTTGGGAATATGCTTCCCTTTCGGTTTTGGCTGCTTCTTTGGCTTTTTTTCCTTCACTTGAGGTTCAGTAGAAGCAATAACAATTTCTTTACCTTTGCCTTGAAGGACAATTGTTCTATGTCCGTCTCTTCTTCCTCACATTATTGTTCTTGTGGTTGTCCTCTAATCACAAGAGCACCTCCACTGAACACTGGTAGATCTTCGAAATCTTGAGGTAGTAATTCTTGAGTAGAGCTACCACCCCTACCTCAAAAGTCGTCTTCTTCTTACCGTTCTTTCTCAAGCCTCTATTATCTACCCCTAAATGAACTCTGTGGCGAGGGTTGGAGTGTGATCAATTGTTGTTAAATTATTACCCCTCTTCTTCTTATTCCTACAACATACAAGCAATACAAGTTAGATAATTTCCAAGCAATTCAACTCAAACAATAAAAATTTCTTACATTCAGAATTTTTTACGGTTGGGTTACACATATCGAACCCAACCATAAATAATAAACATCAAGAAGATAACCTACACATGAGACTTTACGGTTGGGAATTGACAATCCAACCCAACCGTAAATAATCCTCAACACAAAATATTTAGATATGCAGAATAATTTACGGTTGGGTTTTTCAATCGAACCCAACCGTAAATAATCCTCAACATAAAAATGTTTACACATGCAGAATAATTTACGGCTGGCAATTAGAATCAAACCCAACCGTAACTTCTCAAAAGAAAATTGAGTACGAATTTTTTTACGATTGGGTTCAGAATCAAACCCAATCGTAAAAAATCGTCTTCATCTCCTTCCTTTTTATTTACGATTGGTTTTTTTTAATGACCCAACTGTAAATTGTAGAAGAAACCAGTTACGGTTGGGTTCGAGTGCAACCCAACCTTAAGTTCTTCAGAACTTACGTTTACGGTTGGGTTTTCCAATCGAACCCAACCGTAAATTTTTTTGTGACCCAATTGTTTTTACAAAACCATCAATCAAACAGGAAAATTAATCACTTTAGGTTTCTAAAAATTACATGAGTTTTGTTGAGTACCTTATATACACCATTTGTTGTGGTTTCAGAGTTTAATTTTCATTCTCACCACCGATTTGTTCTTCAATCTCTTGATTAGGTTGAAAAGTTTGATTTTGATTGGCATCTCTACTACCTTCTACACCTTTAGTATGGTTCTTCATCACGAACTTTAGAGTTTAATCGACGAAGAATTTTTTGAATCGACCATTAATCGACGAGGAATTTCGATGGAGATTTTTTTTTAAAATAGAGGAGTTACGGTTGGGTTGAAAGAGTTTGATATGAAATGAAATTTGGAAAGGTTTTGTTTTGTTTAGGTTTTAATTGATTGAAGGGTAAATTAGACTTTTTCATAAATAGAAGCATAATATGGACATTTAACATAGCCCTTAGGATATCCCTTAACGGATTACTTGATCACCCTGAATCCAGGGAAGCCCCTCTACGGACTTGACAGCCCCTATGTAAGCTTACTAAAAAATGACATAACCACACAAAAATACGTCACTTTGACCCAAATATTGTTATTGTGACCTATAAAATATGCCATTTAGGCCTAAAGTCTGTTATGTTACTCAAAATATATCACTTGACTCCAACTTTCACACTGTGATTCTGTAGCAGAGAAAAACTCCATCCCAATCCCTGGTCCGTCTAGGGAATGGACCAAAATTGGATCAATGCCTTCCACCATTAAAATCAATAAAGGATAGGAATTTAAGATTTAAGTGGGACATTTAAAAGTATTTTGGATGGATATATTTTATTGGTCCATATTTGGACTATAAAAATTATTCCACGTTTAGATTTTTCACACCAACCTGGACCCAAAATTTATTTAGTATCCTAAAACGTACCTTGCACAGTTGCACATAAAAAGTTATACTATGATTCGTGTAATCCCAAATATATCACGTGACTCAAATTTACCAATGTGACTTTATACCTACATTGTAGTTCGATTCAAAACGATCCACAACTTAATTGGCCAACCCAAAACGGCTCCAGTATAAGTCATGATTGTTTGCATAGATTGGATCGCTAGTGTACAGTTTCGATCATATCGGCAAGGCATGATAACTGCCTGCATAGTTAATTTACCTCACAGTTCTAGTGATCCCATAACCTAGGAAAAAGTCCTCCCTTAGTTGACCGTGGATGAAATGAACAATCTTTGTTGTGCTGCACCTCATTGACCTTAACCTCTACCATAATTCAAACAGTTGTTATTAACCAAAAAATACGAGTTTCCGACCAATTTCAGTTGTTACCCATTTCAACCCGCTCGGCAAACCGTGAAAGAAGTCCTCCCTATAATGACCTTTAGATGAAAAGAAAAGTCAAATTGATATTTGTTGACTTTAACATCAACCAAAATTCAAAGAAAGACATTATGATCAAGAAAAAAAGTACGCGTTTTTGACCAATTTTCATATATTTTCACGATCTCCTGCAGCCACGTCTGTATCTTTCTTATATTTCTTTTTATATATATTTTCTTAATTAATAATATTTGTCCCATAAAATGAAAGAAGAAGAATAAAATGAAAGTGGTGGTAGGACCAACTAATCCGTTGGAATGGGTCCCACATTATTTATCAAAACAATGATAACCGTTTGTTAAATACATGAACTTTTGTTTTCAGGGGATGACAACATCTTTAACGGAATATGATGTGATGTGTGAGTGAGTGAGAAGAAGGTAAAGCTGCATCATCAATCATGCATTTCCAAGGTATAGTATGGTATGGTTTTAGATGTGGAGTACAAGTTTTAATCGCTTCTATGTTCCTTCAAAAGTATTTTTTGCTTGTATGTTAAAAAAACAAAAAACACGTTTGGTATTGCAAAACGTTTGATTTTGTGGAAATTTTTAGCTGATTTATCCGACTAGATAGTGGAATCTGATTCCAATATATATTTTTAATATATATATTTTTATGATGCAAGGAATTATCAAAATTAACTAACAAGTCTAACATTGATAGTAGGTTAAAAGTAAATTAGAGAGAAATAATGGAAATATTTTTCTTTTTAATTTAATATATTTTAAAATTACGCCTTTATAACCGTATCCATCATCCATAGGCTCAGCATTGTGAGACGGAAAGGAGTAATAGATCGGTAAGTTAGGCTAAAAGTGATTATAAGATGCCCAAGAAACAAAATCAATATTTTGGGATGAATATTAGGTTGTTCCTACCCATTGGATAAAAATACTACTTTTATATATAAATTACACATCAATGATGAAACAAATCTATTTTTTTAAAACTGGAGAGAATATTCATTTCAAACCTATCTTTTTGAAACCAAGAGAATACTCATTTTTAATCGAGTACATTCCAATCGTTTCGGCTAAACCAAGAGAATACTCATTTTTAATCGAGTACATTCCAATCGTTTCAGCTAAATAGCATATAATGCTCTTCCCTAGTGTCAATATTACAACCGGAAGCATGGAGAAAACCTCTGTCGCAAAAGTACACAGTGTAAAGACAAAAGTAAGGCGAAAAGCCGTAAAAACATCAAAGTAGGCACAGAGCCAACCAGCAGCACCACCGGCTTTCAACTTAAACTCCAATGACAACCGAAAGTGAATCAAAAAAATACATCTGATCTAAGTGAAAGTGAAGATGTAACCACAAAGAAAAGTTGCTTACGAAATTGACAGATTTCATTAACAATCACATCTGCTTCTCATAATCAAGTCATCCAACCAACAGGCTGTAGTGGAGCACCAACCTTTCAGTATATGACCAAATTAAAACCAATAAACTATGATCAAATTTTAATTTTAATTTAAGAAAGACAGATTTTATGGTACAACCACTAAACACAACAAATATATAAAATAAATAAATAAAGTTCAGTCAAAACACTATCAACTGCCATGAGAGTTCTCCAAGAAAAATATTGCCAGACCAAGGAATTTTTCACACAAAAAAAAGTAAAGAAAGCGCCCCACAGAATACTCCAAAAAAAGCTAGTTGAACCACTTAGCAAGAAATTAGATGAGATTTTTTTTTACCCAATCAATAAACTCCCAAATCCAGTCCTTAAGTGCTTTCTGCAATTTCTATTGCTTGATGTTCCCCCTTCTCATCATTGATGACACATCAAAATCCTTTATCCTCTACTATACAAAATCCTCATGGTGTCAATGTTTGGTCAGTATTGGGGTTCACGTAAGCATCCTCCCTTGTGCTGTTTTTTGTGAGTCAGATCAGTGTTCACTAGAAAATATTACGCTTGCAACGACATACATGTTGAGGAATAGGCCCTTCTTCCCCAAGAACCCAGGGATGTTCCGCAATAGCATTCAAAGTTAATCTATATTGCGGATCTGGAGTAAAACAAAATTGCAAAAAAGAACAACAAATTAGTGACAAAAATAAACAAAGTCCACAATTTCTTTTAGGATGAGGGATATCACCAACACTGACCTTTGCATAGAATTCCTTCCAGCAAATTCTTAAGCTGTGAGTTAATCTCACCGGGAATTATTATAGGGTTGTTAACAATCTGGAGAAAAAAAGAATAGTAGGGTTCATAGAAATTAATCCAAGAAATTCAAGAGGAGATGTCACAGTAAGTCATAAAAACAGCAAATGTAGAAGTTGGCGAACCTTGTCATAAGTTTCTTGCAATGTGTCCCCAATAAACGGGTATTTACCAAACACCATATAGTACAAGGTAACACCGAGAGCCCACGTGTCTGCTGCTCTACCATGGTAGGTTATACCTGTTCATACAATGTGAAAATTTTCAATATTAAGAATAGTCACCCCTCCTTCAATCCAACCTATCCTGTGAATATTATAGGATGTAGCAGTTGGGCTACACACCTGAACAACATTCTGGCGCTGTAAAAACAGGAGTCCCAGGAGATCGCCGAAGTTCATCATTTTCATCCTGTAGATAAGATCAGAATAAAGGGAGCTCAGGGATAGAAAGCAATGTCTAGTCAACATGCCAATACGAGTGGTCATGTTAGTTACGCAAAATTATCCGGTCACTTAATCTAGTAAATTTAGCATGTTCTCGATCATAGAGAAAAAATGAGAGTCACTGTCATTAGATACAAATATTATTCCATGCTTGATAGTGACTGAAAAATCAATTAATGGAACATAAGCTCTGGAGCTGGAATATAACAAACTGCATCCTTCAGGCTTGGCTGATAAAAGTTAATACGGTCAACATCAAAGCTAGTTTCCAGGAGGCATATCTTCGGGAAAACACTTTTACCAGAAGACAACACTAGCAACCACTGTAAAGAAGAAATCTAGAAAAGCAAAACCAGATTTTAGTGCTTTAACTACACATGGTTCATTCAACTTCATTTACTTTGGTCAGTGATCTACAGCATATTAACATCCAAGCCCAAACCATACCCATGTCAACTAATTAGCAGTAGAAAATATCATAATGTCACGGCCCATGTGTTTCCAAAATATCAAAAAACCAGTTCAAACTGCATAACATCAAACACCTGGGGTGAATGAAGTTCTTCTCTTAATAACCATTTCAAATTTCCCCAAACGATACTGTCGTCTACACATTACAAAGTTTACAGCAGAAACAGGCATTACCTCAAAGACCTGGCTGACACTGAAGTCTGCTATCTTCACAACGCCGCTGCCTGTAACCAAAAGGTTATCCGGTTTAATGTCACCATGCACGACATTCTGTCAAATTAAAAAATCAGAAGTTAGAAAGCGTCGGGACAATCGTAAAGTAGCTTAGTTACACTGGTCATACAAATTTTCAAGACGAATAAGGGGTCTGACATAGCTCGTTTAAGTCCCTAATTTTTGCATCCTGACATGACTGCATGACAGAAATAACTGCAAGTGACAAATCAAAGGGTCACTCATGGCTTGTGGAGAAAATTAGTACGAACAGCAGCTGCAGCACTTTTCGCACAATATTATAGTACATAAAGATGAAAAGATAAAACATGACCACACAAAAAGCGGAGAATAAATTCATCCTTGAATCATAGAAATCTGTGCAGCAAAGAATGAACTTTTAAGATCAATGTTGTACATGAGTGTGGAGATACATGAGCCCAGCAACAATGTCTCTAAGATATTTTCTGACAGTGGTGTCCTCCAAGCCACCAGATGCACCAGAACCTTCGGGTGCCCACTTGCCTTCCACATATTCAAGAACTATGAAAGAAAAGGAAAGGATGTTACAAATTAGTCCAAAGTTCAAATAGTCATTATTCGTGTTTCCCAACCATGGAGTCTTAGCTTGGAAAACCAATTAAAGCAACAAAAAAACCAAGAAAAAGGAAGTGTCAATGAATACCCATGTAAAACTGATCAGTGTTAGGGTCATCCATAACCTCAATGAGATTGACTATATTGGGATGGTCCAACATTTTCATGATTAAAACCTGCAGGAAAGACGAGGCACATGAGTCATAATCGATAATTGACACTGCACACGACAAAGCTAGATGGCATACAATACATTCAAACAGATTCACAAAGTTATTCACTTACAAAATATCTAGAAGTTACTGAAACAGATCCGCGAGGAACTCACACATAACTGAGCAGGGAACTAAATGAACTTATCAACCAACCTCAGACAACTATCTGACATCTTAAATTAGAACTAAATGAACTTATCAACCGACCTCTGACAACTATCTGACATCTTAAATTAACTCCCCAACTAACCAGTAGGTAAAACTTGAGACTAAAATACTAGACGGAAGGTGTTACAGATGGACCATACCACGCCAAGGTCCAAATCAAATCTTCAGAACAGGTCACATATTAGGACCAAATGTTAAATGTCCTGCTCAACCCCAATTCATGGAGGGAGGGAGACGGCTTGCAGAACCAGATAGGGCTAATTTTAAAGGCCTAACCAAAATGCATCCTAACAGAAAACATCAAGCAAAATGAAAGACAAGCACATACCTCCCGAAGAACATCACTCATGGCGGTTTCTGAAGGTGCAACTCGTTGTTTTAAGAGATGGGACTTGTGAAAAGCCTGAGATGAAATATCATACCAGCCAAACGTTAGTGAAAATTTGGAGGAAGTTAATTACTTTGATTTCATCTACTCACTGAGCAAGTCAGCCCAAACAAAAGTAAACTGTCAGAAATATGGACGAAAACATGCTTGATGCTTCTATATGGAAGAAAACATTACCTTGATAGCATATCGCTTTCCGTCTATAGTACTTCGGTACAAAACCTGTAGAATGACAAATGGCTATGTTAAGAGAGAAGAAAAATAGTGAGCTGAAGTATTATCTGACTAATGAATATGAAAACATTAGTCAATGCATCTACTCTTACCACTTTAGCATAGCTACCAGACCCGATCTTAAACTCTCGAACATACTCGTTAACCATTTTATTTCCATTATCATCCTGGAAAATACAGATGGAAATTAGTCATATATCCCAAATGTCACACACACAAGAGTACCAATTAGAAGATAAAAATGCCATGGTCAAAACAAGGTTACAATTAATTTATTTATTATTGTAAAATATTTATTAAAGTACCATATGGAAATTTAATTCAGTCCAAGTCCATCAATTAGGACATCAGTCTAGCCATGTCACTCAAAGAGCCTCTACGTTATCTGGTAATGCATAAATTCTTGTTCATAACAGAAATAATGCAGCAACATAATCAGTAATCAGCAGGGTTACATGAGAGACTGCTTTGAGCCACAATGGCTCAACAAACATACAAAAGAATTCCTTTGATACACAAACCAAAATGATCGAACTATGGGACTCAGAGTGAATAAGAGTCCGTTCTGGAATCTGGAATGCTACAATCCTACAAGAAAATTCCTAAGGCTAAGGATACACTAATATAACTATTTCATATATATTTAGCATAGGTTTAAGAACGTAGCTAACTTTCAGCTTAATATTATGCAATGTCATCTGAAAGAATCTTTCCTGAACAATCTTTTATACATATCTAGGCTTTAATACTTCTTATCTTCTCATCAAAATAAACTTTTTTGTATGTGCATAATATTTTCCAAATCATGAATCTCAAAGTAAAGTTCCCTTGCTTACACTACACTATCTAAGGTTATGACAAAGTCCTTTGGCAAGGGCGGGAAAAACATGCTATTTGTTATCCTAAGGCAATGCTTTCATTGTTTACCTCTGAGCGAACAACCAGATGTGTCTCCTTCACGGGAATTTCCCTGCATATCTTTCCAGTTTGAATTCTAAATAATATAATCTGTTCAGACCGTTTAGAGGGGCTTTGCAGCTCAGCATAACTTCCATTTGTCATATCAGTACGTCCACAGTCATAATCACCTCCATCATCTGATTCATAATCGCTCAACAAATGCTCTTGTGACTGCACACTGAATCCAAAACAACTACAGCAGCCGATTCCCATGAATCTAGAAAAGGAATCACTCTTCGAAAACATGTTGAAATCTCAACACTCCCAATATTGACTACAACCCTAAGTAGCACACCTCACAAATGAACCCCTGTACCTGTAAAATGCAATTTCTCAATTTCCTAAATTAGAAAGCACAAATTGACAATCATTTTTCTTTTTCTTTTTTTAAATAAATTAATCATAAGATAAATTCATGTTTCTGCTCTACAGACCAAATAATTGAAGTAGGTCACATTTGAATGCGCCTACTTGGGTATATTTTACGATTCCAAAACGTAATTTTGCCGAGATAATAAACAACAAAGCAATTTTATTATCAAGTAAAACATCAATAATCATCATACCTTGCTGGGAGGGGTTGTAAATGGCCGGCGTTAAGCCCTAAACAGAAATTGTTATTCTATGGGATGCCATTCACACAATGAATTGAAACAAGTGATAAAATCAATTCCCTTTTGATTCAACACTAACATTTCGAGAACTCCACCTTATACTATCTTGGTCGCAGCCTTATTAAATCTGAAAACCAACAAAAATTAAAACACTATCAGGAAAAAATAATATCCCTAATTTATAATCAATAATAAAAAGAAACGGTGGAAGAATTAACGTGAAGAAACTATTAGTATTCACCTGGAGATGAAGAATTCAGTACGTATAGTGAAACCCTAGCTCCGAATTTAAGAAAAAAAAATCGAAAATTTGAAGATCGGGAATGATTAAGAAGAAACCCTGAAACAGAAAGAATAAGGAATTGAAAATTGAACAGGTTTTACTATTTTTAGGTTAATACAAATTTCTTTTTCCAGCGTACGTTTACGTTGAGATACTAAAATGCACTTAAAATGCGTATATTAAGGAACAGAGAAGAGTTTTAGTGTTTTACTTCCGTCTTCATTTGAAGTCGTAATCTGACAGAGCCATTTTTGGTGTCATGCTAATGGGGCTTTTTTGGATGATATGTGGACCAAGTAAAGAAGTTGCGGACCCAACTGGACCTACGTATATTCTTATGGAGATTTTAGGCTCATGTCTAAAAAATTATTATTTTTATTGTCAAACCCAAAATATTTTTTAGTTTAGTGACACGCAAAATTATTTAAAAATATGAAAAATATATGAATAACTAGTTATGTATCAGGGGTATAATTGGTAACCAAACTAGAATATAACCTATCTAAAAATTTGTGTCTTAAAATTTTACAAATTTTATCTCGTTGGAAAGTTTTTAAAGAGATCTACACAACGAGTACAAACAACAATATCAAATTTAGATCGTCATTTTAGGCATAAATTTTGAAAATTGGATAGATAATCATTATATAGCCACCACGAATGATGCATAGCACATTATGCAACCACCACAAGGGATGCATAACACATTATGCAGCCATATTTGGTTTATGCACCCACTAATTTGCCTTTGCAACCACTGAAGCGATGTATATGCCTAAAAAATCATTCCAACCAAAAAAAGATATGCATAACAAATTATACAACCACCACAAATGATGCATAACACATTGTGCAGCCATATTTTGGTTTATGCATCCACTAGTTTGGTTATGCAACCACTGAATAAAACGGTATATATGCCTCGAAAATAACATTCCAACAAAAAAATGATGCATAATGCAATGTTATGCAGTCATTTTTGTAACTGCATAACAGAGTATGAAGCCATTTTTTTGTTATTAACAGTGCTAACAACAAAATGGATGCATAATGCAATATGCTGCCATTTCTCGACTGCATAACAGATTATGCAGCCTTTTCTGTAGCTGCATAACAGATTATGCATCCATTTTCTCGACTGCATAACAGCTTATGCGTGCATTTTGTAGTTGCATAACACATTAAGAAGAAATTTTTTGGTTGATAACAATGCTAACAACAAAATTTATGCATAATGCAATATGCTGTCATTTTCTCGACTACATAACAGATTATGCAGCCTTTTTTATAGCCGCATAACAGACTATGCAGTTATTTTTATAGCTGCGTAGATTATGCAACTATTTTTTAGTTGATAACAGTGGTAAAAACAAAATAGATGCATAATACAATATGTGATATAGTCCTTATTGAGATTTTTTAACAACAAAATGATACTGATCAAAATTGACAAAAGGATTCCAAATGTTAAGATGAAAGAAAATTTATCGAGTTCCTTTAACAACACAATTGGTGCAGAAACTAACACAGCTAGACTTGTTAAAACCTTAGATGACTTATGTAAATCAACTCCACTCAATACGATGTTCAGGTTGTCATTCATAAAGATGGTGAATGAAATAAGAGCCAAGATAACCTCCAAGTATACAAAACCAACGACTATGATTTTTCCCTTGTCACCAAATATTTTTTGTTGTGTAATCTGGGAGTATGTTGTTGATTCATCATTTATCTCGAGACACGAACCTAAAAAATGTGAGGTATATGCATCTAAAACCTCAAAACCAACTGAAACCACTGAAGATGCACATCCCCAATTTTGTAATATTGCATTCATCATTGATAACTTGCCCCAGTCCTACAAAATAAGAACAAAAACAAAAATAAAATAAAAACATAAAAAAATTCAGGGATTTATTTCAATTTATTCATTAAAGGCCACATACCGATAATTATATCACAAAAGTTAACATAGTAAGAATGGATCTAGCATCTAGCCTTCTTTTCAAGAGAACCCATTTCGTAAAAAAATCAAAATCTATCAGAGAAAAAAATCATTTCTGTCTGTGAGAAAACATACACAACGATGGAGATTGAAGACGAAGAAGATGGGAAAATGCTCTCTTAATGGTTAAAAAACATGAGAAAGGATTATAAGCATCAATACCATGGAACACAATCTCTTGATAAAGATTTAACCTTTCTTTTCATGAATAAGAAATTGCAAAAATTAACTTTCTAGAGTTTATACTTGAATCTTCTTAGTCTCAAAATCTAATCTCTAGGGTTTCCGAAATAAGTTATTCAAAGTCAGATTTGATTTCTATAAAATGGGTTTGCATATATGAGATTTGGTTATTGATTTTCCCAGGTTTGGGTTTTATGTTTGCGTTAATCAGTTAAAGAAAAAAAAGTTGAGGGAGAAGGGGACAGAGAGAAGGAGAATGAGAGAGAGATGGGGAAATAAAACGGAAAACACAATTTTGGAAAATATGGGTCTCTCAGAAATATTCACCGAAGAAAAGGGTGTGCGGGTGAAGTTTTCCGCCTATAGGTTTATGAGTGAAAAAAGTGGAAAAAAAGGACCTGACATTAGACTTCACTATTCTTATTTGTTTTTGAAGAATGATCTGTCCAGAACCTCGTTGTGTGTCCTGACTCCTGAGGTTTTGAGGAACTAGATTTGTGTCTGTACTACGTATCAGACTTTTTATTTTACTTTTTTCGTTGGTTGATTTAATTCTTTTTGTGTTTGGAAAAATTGTTAATAGAATTAGCATTACAAAATCCTACTATGATGGACTTTATCAATAATGCAATTAATATTTCTAAATAAATTTGTAGAAATTGAGAGTTTTTTTAAAACGTGATCACTTCAATACTTCATGAACAATATTTTCATTTAGGCTTTCTCTTATCATGGTTCACCATTCAAGATTCACATCAAAAATTATGACCAAAAGTGTGGTTTCAAGATTGTGTTCAAGGAGTTGCTTGAATGTAATCTAAAATCAATTCAATGGCGCCAAATGGTTTAGCGCTTCAGAAATTACTTTTTGTGCAAATTCATTTGGTGCAACAAATATAAGCCATTAGATAAAAAATTTCAAAAGTTAAAATCTAAAGATTATGTTATTTGTGTCCAATCATTGAGCGCTTCTTTTAACCATCGGATTTTGCTTCAAATGCTAAAATCTAACGAGTCCAATCTTAAGCACCAAACCGTTAGGCGCTCCTATGATTCAATTTTGAATCACCATAAGAGTTATCTCTTGAATCAAGGTGATGTGGCTAGCCTTGAATGTTGAAATATGAATGATGATATGAGTAAGTTTTACTGGTGTTGTTTTGTTATTGTTCCTCTATTTATTCAAATAATTATTGTTATCCTTTCCCCTGTCTCACCTGAAAAAGCAATCTAGTTTTGACCAGCAAGAAAGCGAGAAGTGCACTATTGTGTATCTTTTTTATCTTTTTTTAAGACGCAACTCAACCTTACGGATCAATTCATCTTTCTTATACTTGTCTCTCCAAATTTTGAATGTTTTGCGAAGATTTTTATTGTTGTCTGATATTTTAATGAAGCCTTCTATAATGAAGTCATCTAATGAGCTCGTGATTTCAACTTCATAGTTGTCAACTCTTTTTATTCCAGGGTCAATTTCAGTATCTTGTTTACCCTTCTTATTTTTTCTATTAGAAATGTTTTTCCCTATTTTGCACTCCGTTTTCAGTGTCTTAAATATACATCTGGGCAAATGCTAGTGGCTGGCCATCCATAGGTAACAAAGAACCAATTTTGTGATGATTTTGACCATACATTGTAAATATATGTGGGTTGAACCATCATAATGTTGATTCGTTATTTTGGCACCAATCAGAACAAATGCAAACATGGAATTATATGCCTGATTTTTTTCCCTGAATTTTGCTGCTTTTGATCCACCATTTGTATGTTGCAAAAGTTTTTTAAGAACAATCGTTGAGTTTTTCAGGAGAGACAATTTTACTATTCTTTTCATGCAACACATGTTGAATTCGGCTAAAATTTTCTTTTATTTCTTTTGTTGCACCTCTCCTCATTCCACATAATTGCTTGACAATGAGGACATACTACTGTTGGACCTCCGATATTATGTTTTGTCAAGTCCATCACTGGTACAATTAAGAAGTTTACCACAGTCATAAGTATAAAAAACAAATTATATGTTTGGTTTTGAATAAAACAATGTTCCATGAGTAAAATAATGTAACTCAATAAATACAATTAAATGCACCAACTATATTGCTTACAGATAATTTAAGGGTACTCATGTTCTCGGTGTGAACACAATTAAATTCAAGATAAAATAAAGTCAAGGCTAATTAAATATGAAAGCAAACATTGTAGGTGACCAAGATGCTTGAGAACAAACTAACTCATGTTTTTTTGCTTGCTAAATCTAGCCATTGCTAGAACCCATAATTTGATAGCTATCATTGTTTCCTTATCATATTCGAAAGGGAAGTATTTTCTAACAAATGATTCATCACTTGTAGAAGGAATCCATGTTGACGTCTTTGATGATATTGAAGCATAATCTATGGAGAACAACCTTTGAACCCATCCATGTATCATAGAAAGAACGACCTTTACACAAAGATTATTGTTATCGAAAGTATTTAGGAGAAAAGCAGACTTATAGCTGTCTGGAGTTTGATTGTGGGCGGTGGGGGTTAAAATTAAGTCAATAGACTAATTAAAATATTGTTTCCTTTAAACAATCGACAATTGATATCATCAATAAATTTTTTGGTTGAACACTTTGACAATTGAGTTTGAATTCCTCCTATAACAATGCAAAAATATTGAAGATTGCAAATATATATTGACAAAAAGAATTATTACATATATATTTTGATTGGACTGAATTTTTCCCCAAATTCTTAAACACTAACAGATGAAATAGATTTCCATTGCCATAAAAATAAGAAAGCTTATTTTCTGATAATGATGAACAATTCAAGCTTTAAACTCAAGATCCTGGGACTGACGAGTAACGGAAAAATCAAATCAAAAATACATACGGATATAAAAGTTTGTCGATAACAAAACATATCAGAAAATTACTTATAAGCAATAGAACAGGTGGATGTATTCAAAGAATTTCTTTAAATATCGCTTAAAGGTCCGGAAGGTCCGACCAACTAATTTGTTCTTTACTCCTACGAATGAATCGATTTCTTCCGTGGCTTTCTTGAAGAGATGGTTGATGATTTTCGCTAATACCCCATTCTATTGCAGCGGCAATTGTGTCAGTTCCAGCTGTGACGATATCTTGTACATAAAGTGCATTTTTGAAAATATTAGTAAATACTATTAATATGACCGTCAGGGCAAATTTGGTTGATAAATTAAGCTAGATACTTTTTGATTTTTTCTCATTCGAACATGTATGTAAGTATACCTATAACATAAGAATAGTATACCAACACGACCGCTTTAATTATACAAAATTGTGGCCAAGTTAATTGCTAGGATGATTAATTAGACCCCTTTTAGATAATATTATTGAGAAAAACTAATCTTCTTTCATTCCTGGAAGGTGGATTCTTGATAATATTATTACTGCTAAAGAGCTTACACATTCCATGAAGCAATCTCATTATATTATAAGATTTTTTGCCCTCAAACTAGACATGAATAAAGCATATGATAGAGTAGATTGGAACTTTCTTAAACATATGGTTATGGGTGTTGGAATTACTGGTCCCTTGCTGATCCTTATTATGAATTGTGTGAGCACTTTCTCTATTTATGTTCTTGTAAATGGATTCCCGGAAGGTTTCTTTCATGCTGAAAAGGGGATTAGGCCCCCTATCCCCATATATTTTTATATTATTATCTCAAGGTTTTTCCTGGATTATGATGAAGATGGAAGAAGCCAATCTTTATAATGGCTATAGACTTAACAGATTTGTTCCTGATGTTAGTTATTTGATATTTGCATACGATCTAGTGTTCTTTGGGGTGTTCAACAACAAGACTATCAATACGTTACAAGATGTGTTATTTTTCTCCTCTAGCTGGTCTGGATAGAATTTTTTTTTCCAAAAGTCTTCAATTTATTTCAGCAAGTGTGTCAACATGGAAATCAAAAGAAGATTGTTGGCATGCTGGGACTCCAAATCATGCATGAGAATGAAAAGTATCTTGGAGTGTACCTCTTAAAATCAAATAAAAATGTTAATACTTATAATTTGTTAAAGGAGAAGATAAAAAACAAGATGGAAGGGTGGAAAAGACACTTCTTAACTCAGGCAGGAAGAACCACACTCATACAAGATGTATTAGTTGTTATTCCATCCTATTACGTATATCACTGGTGCTGATACAACTCTTTCCCAGATGATCTCTAATTATACAGAATATATATCCAGAACATATCTTTTGTTCCTGTGTGGATGCCAATGCTCCTAGATAGATTGCCTACTAGTATAGAGCAACTTGGTTCCTCTCTACATTCCCCGGCTAAATCTATAGAGTGAATTTATATCAATATTAAAACCTTAATTGAATAATATTGATTTATCAGAGTGCATGACAAGTTACGCACAAATATACGAGGTCGAAGCACTACATCTTTGTGTAAACACCAAGTGTTAGCGTCACATGCCACGCTAAAGCTCTAATAACCAATCTCTAATATCGGTTAAGCTTGAATCACACATCTCCAATATTGATTACACTAAAATCTCAATATTGGTTGAAATACAACGAAACCCTAACAATGGTCGACACTTAATTTCTGACATATCATCATAGTCACCTTGGAAAAACGTAGCAATAGGTGTAGAATGGGGCAAAATATTCTAAACAACATATGTTCCCCTATTTGTCTACTAAGACATACTAAAATGGCATCCCATTCCTAGTGACGGTCTAAGAGATATGGCCTAAACTCTAGACGAACTACAAGCTGAAAATTGTCAGAATTTTGTCTAAAATTTCCTGGAAGGTTACTGTTTGATCCGTTTGACAGTTGAAACGAACTCTAAACCTAAATCCTCCAGCGAAGGGATGTAGCCAGCGATTTTCCGATTCCGAATTGGGGTAGATCATCAAAAAAGGACATTATATGAAGAATCTACAACTTTTTTACTAAAGGACGCCATGTCTGCATTTTTCGGGCATAAGGGATAACACCCATGGGTATAAATAACAATAATGGTCTCTGAAACAATAGCTTCAAAGAGCAATACCTTCGAAGAGCAATAGCTTTAAAGACCAAATAAGAGGGGGACTTAAAATTAATAAAAAAATAAAGAGTTGTGGGACCGGTGCCGGCCGTCCATCCTTGGCCGGTCCCTACTCTTATATTTTTTAGGTTTTGTTACTTTTATCTTAGGGTTTCCTTTTTCTATTAAAAATATTTTGCTCTTTCTACCAAATTCAAAAATTCCAAATAACTTCAAAGACCAAAACAGCTGCGCACAACAATATAGAATGGTCCTGCAACCATATAATATATTAAAATATTATTATTTAATATTTTTAAAATTTTCATCTTTACATCAGTTGGTTTTCACACCAGTTGATCTTTACACCAAAATTATATATCATAAATATTATTATCAAATATATATCAAAATATTTCTAGAAGGACGACATGATACACGCAGCATGGTCCCGCGACCACTAAATCGTGTTCTACCAAATTCGTGTTTCACATACCATGGCCGGTCCCACCGTTGGTCGGTTATCCACCTTGGTCGGTCCTTCCTTCTCTTGGACTTTCTCTCTTCTCTAATTGGTCTCTCTACTAGTCCCTCATCATCCATTTGGTTCATCTGCCACTTGGTCCATCTGCTATTTGGTTCGTCTGCTCATCTGCCATATTATAGTTTTATTACTTAGTTAATTAAGGAAATAATTTAATTAGTCCCGCTACCAATAATTAAAATAACCTCAATGTATCTTACTTTGATGAAACTAAATATTTTACAATTGCTAACATTGGCACTCATACAAGTTGGCATTCACACGACTTGATGCTCATGCGGAATGATACTTATACGAATTCGCTTGACATATCAAACACTATAAAATATATACGTATATATATTGGCCTCTAATCGATCCGAAAATCTCATTAAACGTATGTTTACTAATCCAACAAGATCATTCGAGTATCTTGCTTCCTCAGATGACACAACGATATCCCACAACTACCAATGTCAATATCAATTATACTATCTACGTCTATGATCTATTAAGCATCACTGCTTGTTTCAGCATATACCTTACGCTTCGCCCATCAATAAGTCAACATGCTAGACTCATCAATATGCTAAGACTAACAGTCTATCTAGGTCAACAACTGACCAAATAATACATGTCTATAAAATAGACTCAACCATACTCGAGACATCAATTATGCCACATGAGGGGATAATCATTAGGGTTTTAGTCTGGCGGCCTACAACACATGCGGTGTAATAATACACCCACGACGAGAAAATATAAAAGTCGTGTGGGCAGTTGAAGGAGTAAATGAAATAGTGGTCGTATAACTGTCAAGTCCCACTCACATGATGAAGTCGGTTTTCACCATGATTTCCACTTCTCTACTCTTCAACTTCTTTGCAACTGTCACCACTTACGAGATCAATATGTTAACTCCTTCTGTTATAAATAGGTTGCTCAACCTATGTAACGCCCCACCACATAATTCTAGGTCGGCGGCCCTAAAATAGAAGTGTGGCATACTCATAGCACACTTTACACACTCAAACCTTCAAGTCAACAAATGGAGATCCGGCTATCGTGTGGGGCTCTTGAAAATAATAGGTTTAAAAAAAACTTATTTATAAATGACGAGAGTTATAAACGATTTTTAAAACAAAAGTCTATCTTCGATACGCAGGTCGGTTATATAAGTTAAACGATAAGAATCTTACTTAAAATAAATAAGTCTAGACTTAAAAACAAACTATAAAAATATTTGTCTGTTTTAAGCACCTTGAAGACAAAGATGATGTAGCTTTCCGGAACAAAAAGTCGTTCTACTAGTTAGGTTGCTCCGTGGCCACCGTTCCCTGAAAAATAATAGTAAGTTGGGTCAGACCCCAACTTAAAGTAGGCTTTCGCACCCTTATAAACCCAACAAATAACCTAGCAAACCCAAAATCCTTGAAATGACGACAAAATACGAAAATGGTTTATAGGAGTATCTCTTGGTAAAATAATAGATTCGACGACTAAAAATAATTACAGAACCTCATTCTATGCATAAGACACGGAGACACCAAAAATAGAGGTTAATAAGTAGTAATAAAACATATTTCCCACCCACGGAATTAATCGACATCCCCTCTCTATAATTTCAATCTTTAACCGTACTATGACACATATCGACTCTTGCGTAGTCCACTTAATTCCCAACCGTGCGTTATAAATAAGTGTTGTTGATCCCATTCAAGATAATATATCCATATCTTCTAGGCGACCCCTCGGTCATCGCCCAACAACATCTGGGAGTCGAGCCAACTACGAGTCTCAAAAAGATGAAATACAATTACAACAACCACTATTACTCCCCAGTGATATGTTGTTGACTAACTTTTACACTCAAAATTGCATCATCTATAACAGGTGAGTATGTACAGGAGTCTACTGAACTCTGTCACAGTCTAACACAATTGTTCCTACTCAAATCAATAATCTATGCTAACTGTCGCATACCGTAAACAGCAACATCATATAATTATCACTAACAGTAAACACTACAGATCCTCACACTTATAAGTTATGACAGAACCTTACAGGCATACTAACTGTCACTTACAGGTGACTCTACAGACTTGTCACTTACAGGACAATCTAACGGCTGGATTCTGAGATACAAGCCATTCCTTAAAACTATCGGCGGTGCAAATCTGTAGACGCAGTCAACAATGCAAGGGGTTTTGGGGTACTTCCCATGATCCATTTGTCTTGAAATTTATACAGCTGAATTATAATAAAAATGGGTTACTCATATCCAAAAATCAGTTTATTCCAATGGTTTATTACATAATTATACACATTACAACATGTATGCTTTCAGCATCAACACACAGGATTCAATCACGATTCTCTTATGATTTGAGGTACCTAAAATAATCATAACTTCATGAAATTTCTACAGTAGGTTACCTACATGTATACAAATATCATACTAAAATTTCAGCTCAATCCGATATACGGATATTGAGAAACCATACAAACAGTTGAGTGTCCAGAGTCTGAATTCAGCACATTGCAGTCTCAGTTAATTCAATCTTTGCAGTAGTAAATTGAACCTGATCCTCATAAAACTCTTACGGTAGCTTTATAACTCATATTAACACAATATATTCAAATTTCATAACAATCTAACGGTTTAATAAAGAGATGCACACATTACAGGATGACCGTTTTCACTTTTAACAAACAATAATCAGTCACAGTTCTACAGACTTGGTATTCAGTACGTTTGAGTGTAAGTAGCAACTCCTATCAGTAGGAAACTAACAAGATAGTTAGGAGCAATGTAGTTAATCTCGGATCTCGGTATCGTCGTGGTCGGGACCTTGACACCTTGATAAAGATATCCCGGGGAGACTATCGGCGAAATCTCGGAATAACTCAATTAACTGGTCAACAAATGAAATAAGTTCAGCTTGCTCTTTTGCTGCTGGAGTAGAAAGATACACCAGAAATGATCCAACTTATACAAACAAGAATCAATATGTATTATTCACTCGACGCTATACAAATGCCCACTTGACTGTCATGATCAAAGTTAAAATTACACTTCAATGCTGAGAACTCACATAAATTTTTTTTAAACTACTAAGCCTATTTACAGTTTAAAACTTTCAGTGTTTTTTAAGCATGCAAACTGAAAGTGAATTAAGCTACGATCGACTAACACGCATGAGTTGTTCTATTCTGTATCAGCATGTTTTGGCTTTAGTAATTAAGATGGTCTATTAAAAAATCAAATCTCCAAGTTGAGAAGCACATTTATGTCAACCAACTGAACAATCTAGCTTATTCATACAACACTTAGATTGAAAGTAAAAACCCAAAACTCTAAACATAACTCATCAGAATCCAGTGTGTAGGAGGAAAGAATTTTATGTTTGGAAATGCAACTTTAGCTTATCATTTGCACATACAGTAAATCTATGGTTAGTATTTTTACCAGTGTTTGGAGTTAAGGACATAGCAGAATTCTTGAGCGCAATAACATCGAATTTGAGGTAGTGAGCACCATAACCCCATCAGTTAACAACATCAATCTATTTTCACTTCATTTCAAATCACAGACCACCATCTCATCGAGCTCACTTCCATCTCAACAAACAAACCCAACTATCATTTCTTGTTCAGCCACACTCTTCTTCTCTGCTAACCAACCATCATCAACACGAATCCTAATTCAGATTCAACTTCAAAATTAGATTCAACCCGTGGTAGTAAAAGAGAACCTTAATCCCCAAATTTCTTCTCCATCTAATCAACAACACCAACCCAGCTACACATAGCTTGCAACATCTTCTCTGAATTTCGCCACAAACCACAACAACAACTTCCATCATAGATTCAAGCATATTTCTTCTTTGTATTCTACTCTTCATAGGTCTTGCTTGGTATTCCTTGACTAGACCAGAAGTCCAGAACAACTGCAACTGCAAGTCCAGAACAACTGCAAGTTTAGGAACTCCAAAAATATTTGTAAATATTCACAGCCAAGTTATACTTGCTTGTACTTAGTGGCAAGTTGATACATGAGCAGGATAAATCTATCTCCCATTTAGAATGAAACAAATTAAAACCTAGGTAAAGGGGGCTTAAAGTTCAGGAACAAAAACAAAAATTTAAAAACAGATTGATACACTCACATGCCAATTGATTCTGATTTCAGAGATACATTTTATAGGTTCAGCTTGCTCTTTTGCTGGTCAACAGATGAAACCACATCAGCTTGCTCTTTTGCTGCTGGAGTAGAAAGATACAACAGATAAAATAAACATAGGGATTTCAATTAAAAATGGAAAGTAAAACTCAACTCCCCTACTAACGTTCTAGACATAATTCATGTAGTTTGAGCAGCAACCAAAAGGAAACAAAGAAATTGAGGTGTTACTATTTTGCAGGATGAACCAGTTGCTCTAGATTCAAACTCTCTATTTATCTTCATAAATATTGATCAAGACCCATTACTCTAAAACCTTAAATAAACAAAACCACCTGATCAAAACCTCATTAAAATCCAAAAACTACAATCAATTTAGGAACCAGAACTTTACCTGCTTAGTTTGATGAAGATACAGTGGAAATCGGTCTTGAATCTTGATCTACTAATTCCTGTAAATCTTTCTCTACTAATTCCTGTCAATCTTGATCTTCTAACTCTGTTTGCCTACTTGTTTGATGAACAAGAGAATATTAAAATCCTTTTGAAAAACTGAAATAGGAAAAGTGAAGAAGATGGAGACTGGAGAGAATGATTTGAGACTCGAGAGATAAAGACATGAATTGGACTTTCTAATCTGAAACCGTTAGATTAGAATGGAAATTACCCATTTTACCCTAGATACGGTATCTCGTCTCGGCCGAGATACGGGCGATACGGCCGATATTCGCGTTCAAATATCGTCCAGCGAAATCTCGGAAATCGTCAAGGTATTCTGCCGATACCGCGAAAAGCGGCGTTATCTCGGCCGTAACGGCCGAGATTGACCACATTGAGTGATACTGCTTGTTGTTGGGTTTGAGATGGTGGCTATGGAAGTGAAGCTTGGTTTGCTATTGTTGAAGATAGAAATTAAAGATGGATTATGAAGCTGCAGATGATTGCCTAAATGGATGTTTTTGAATGGGTTTTTGTAGATGAATGTGTAGGAACCTATACATGGAAGGAGCTCCAAATGGCCGAAATTATGCTTGGAATCTGTCGAAAACCAAACAAAACGCTGTCGGATTTCCTTCCGACGAGTTGACTCGTTGATCTAGATGCCCCGATCCAACACACTTGACTAAGACCTAGTAAGACGAGTCAGGCCAGCTGACTCGGTAGATGACTCTTCCCCTTGACTGTTATTTGACCGTTACATTTAATGGACGACAATTAGTTTGACTCAGGTGGTCGGTGCCAGTTTTAGGTGGCCGACGACACTATTTCGATGAACGGATTCCAGCGTCGATCCTAATTTTCCGATGACCAATTTTGACAGAATATTCAGGAAATTTATTTTTACTCATGGGCTTAATAGGATATTAGTTGGACATGGACATAGAAGTTAGAAGAGAGTTTGGCCTAATTTTCGGAAATTGTATATTTTGGAGAGTTATAAACGGAGAATATCTACAATAAGAGAAGGTCTCTTCTACACACTTTTATATCTGATTTTTGGGAGCTAGGAGCCGTCATTCTCTTTCACGCATCTAGGTTTGCAACGTTTTTATCTTCTTCTTTATTTTAATATGTCTATGAACTCCATAGCTATGAGTAGCTAAATTTCTTTAATATTGGTTAAAGGTTTAAAGTTGATTTTTCAAATATGATATTTATTCAATGAATTAGTTTTGTCTTCACTTTTTCGTTATGATTCATCGTTAATATTGTCATATGATTTGAATGTTTATTTATTTGAGTCCATAATTAATTGAGTTTGCTTCTTATCTAAAGCTAAATTAGGGTTTTCAATATGTAAAAGTTGACGAATTTTGATTTCAAGTAGCATAGGTGGTTGTTGCTTGTAGTGATACATCCTAGCAATCACATATGAATCATAACCTTTGTTAAATTGAATTGGTGCGCTTTCCATGTTCAATTACATTGATTAGCCTTATTTTCACAAAATGTAATGCACATGGGGAATTAAACTTGATTAGTGCTTTTACACGTTGGGTTGTTCTCTAAGTACAATTTATTTTTGTATCTTTTAATGTATGTGTGATGAACTTGGAAATTAGCGGGATATTCTTACGATCAAGGTATCCTAGGGCATTTGATGAAGGAGAGATTAAATTACCAATTCTAGTTATTGATATAAATACATGTTTGTGAATAATACAATTTCTTCAATATTCTCTACTCTTGATTACTTTCAATTATTCTTTATACTTTCGATTTAGTTTATTTTTGCTTTCTAAAAATCATATTTACCCCTCATTTGTTATTTAAGATATCAAAACGAATAACAATAATAGCCTCCCGTGGAACGAATACTTACTCACTCTAGCTTCATAATAAATCTGATTGTAAGAAAGTGAATATAATTTTGACGTGCTACGATACACATCAAAAACTATGCGTTAGTAAAACGCTTCCCCGCTAAATACATATAAATCTATATGAAACTTTCTAACACAAAACCATAAAATCTATTATATGAAACTAAAAAGTTATTAACATAGTAAAGGGACACTAAGAAGTTCTCAGCATAACAAAAGGAACAATTATACTAAGTAGCTAAGTAACTAGCCAAGAATGTCTGCATCATTCACATCATCCTCTGGATAGATATCATCATAACCATGTCTCATGTTAAATCTTTTTCCTCGTCAGACCATGCATTGTCCCTTTCTCAAGTCTAACTTGTATTCCCCCTTCCAGCAGACCCGGCTACCGAATCCCTTGCCTTACTCATTTGTTGTGTAGGTAGATAACTTGGTTCTAGTTCATCATTTTGAGTTGAGAATCAATTTAGAGGGATTCAAAGTTTAACAGTATCTTTCTTTGCTACAGCTAATAAAAATCGTTGCTTTGTACGATACATATGTAGAAAGCCTATCCTCTAGTATTTACTAGCGTATTTTATCTTTCTTTTCCTCTTTCTATAGTGGAGATAGTCGCACGTAATGACAGATCACGGCCATATTATTAAAAGCTTGTGGTAAGAATGGATTTCGTTCTTGTGCCCGGAAATAATATTCCAAAGCTTTTGTATGTTCGCAAGCACCCGCAGGATGTGCGCTAACGCTCCCATACGCAGCAAAGGCACTACCGCTACCACCTGGAGGATGTGACCCAGCGGTCCCACCTGCATGAAAGGGACCAACGGTTCCATCTGGAGCATGTGTACTACCGCAGCTAGGGCCTGTAGATTGGCTGCTATCTGTCTTTCCAGTATCTGGTCTTTGATCCGGAGCAACTTCCCCTTTTGTTTGTAGCTGAGTTCCGTAGTTAGCAAGGCACAGTACTGGGGCCCCTCTTATCTATGTAGTGATTTGTGCCTTTGGTTTGTTTGTCACTTCCTGAAACCAGCATGCTGAAGGGAGAGAAATAGAGTGGATTGAAATGGTATTTCCCTCTCCCGCTGGTCGAGTCCATAAATGGCCTCTCCTTTCAGTCGAGTGACTTCATCCCTCTCGCATACGCTCGAGTCTCTTTGAGCCTCTCCCTCTCCTATGGTCGAGTGAGTCCCTACCTATGGTCGAGCTACTTCGTTACTGAAAAGGTAGTTCTCGTGCAGAAGGCCACTAAAAGGCTCTAAGATCTTAAGATTACCTCCATTCTAATCTCCCGAATGAAAATCTCTTGATCTATTCTTGGCCTCTCAGTGAAATCCAATATCCCGTAGGGCTCAGAGCAAGGGGATTGCGCTGATTCCACTACTTATCTTTCTGATCCGCCGTCGATCCGTTTCCACGAGTCTCTCCATCCTTCCGCTCCTCTCCCTATCGGTCGAGTGGCTTCCGCTCCTCTCCCTAGCTTCCGCTCCTCTCCCTATCGGTCGAGTGGCTTCCGCTCCTTCACGTTCGATTCCGGCTGGGCGCCGATGGAAGAAGAGATGTCGATCCGAAACCAGAAGAAGAGGAGTAATCGGACGGGCCACCACATACAGCCATCGCTGGGAATAGGGAATCGATCGATTCACGTAATGGAGCTGATGAAAGAACCGTACCATTTGTTTGCGGAGGGATTTGATCAGCTATCCGGATACCCTGCTACTCCACTCCGATCTCTCACCCCTCCCCCACCACCGTATCCTTAGCAGTCGAGTAAAGACCTGAACCCGCTGATGGAAGTGATCGATTATCCACAGGTGGGTGAGCGAAGAAAGAGATGAATGAGATGGCTGGCTGCTTCATCCGGCCGGAAGTAGGTGATTCTAGACCGGCTAGTGACTTATTTCTTATTATATATAATAAGCAAGTATGGGGATTTCTTGCCCCTGTGTAGGGGGCGGCATTTAAATAAAATACTCCAGGGCTTTACTCTACCAAGCACGTTGGAGCTTCCCTTATTCTGGCTTGCGCCTTTGATTCCAAGAAGTAGAAGATGGACGAAGCTGGGGAATCATACCTTTGAAGCTTATTTTCTTTGCATTGCTTTTGCCTGCCGTCTTGGATTTCCTAGAGTCGATAGGAGACCGAGACCCTTCAATGCGCTTGAGTAATAAACGGTTGGGCTCTTAACAAAGGTCGTACCATTCCTACTTGTGTTCAACCCGGTCTGACTTTTCGTTATTACTCCTTCGACCTGATATTTGTTAGCTACTTGCATTAACACGATGTCTCGGGTACAGAAGGTACGGTTCGCCTTAGTCTAAAGGAGTGGCTAGATTCTTACTATCCATTTCCTTTCTTATAAGAGAAAAGAGATCCTCTCACAAATTAAGAAAGACTTTTGATCAGGTGCCTCGCATTGGCTCTTGCATCCGCTATCACTACTGGTAGCTTAATAATTTATGCTCTTGGGTATGGAGGAACAGACAAAGAAAGACCTTCTTGGCCTACCACCCCCAGCTACTAAGATTTGCTAACTAGATTGGCCCGATGGATGCTCAGCCTTTTCTTGGGATGGATTAGCACCTTCTGCCTTAAGGGCTCTCTAACCTACGACGGATGACTATCTGACAGATTGGAATCCTCCTTTTGTACGCTTCATGCTCAAGGCTCTCAAGCTGCGTATCGATAGACTACATTTTCAGCTTCTCGGGACTCAATAAGAGAATAGACTCTTATTCCCGGGATTACTAACCTAAAAGTCTTAATGTATTAAGGAACGCTCCTCTTGGTCTTTGGCTGCTTCTGTATGAATAGCCTCGAATCCAATCCTTTCAATCTCTCTAGCTGTAACGCCTTCAGGTTCTGACTTAAGGTACAAGGAACTACTGAGTCAAGAGATGCTATAGCCCCAAATCTCGAACAAGCTGCCAGTACTAATGAAACTCAGCCACAGGAGCAGTTCTCTTCACAAATGAGGAGTTTACTTATTGCTAGTTGTAGGCTTCTTTCTCTCTTTTATCAAGGAGGGGTATATGTGATGCATTACTAATTAGGATAGTGCCCTTTGCAAAATACTTTAAAAAGAGATTAGAGCTGTTACCTCCACAGAACGTGGCGTCTTATGTCCAATCACTTGCTGCGGATCCTTTTTGTCTCTCTAGAAAGGGTGCCCGTAATCCACACATACTCAAACATAAATTTTATTTTTAGCTTGTATAGGCTAAAACGAAACTTTTCAAGATCTTCTTTCCATGTAGTTTGAATCAGTTCCATCACGTTATCATCATATTCATCTTATACTTTATCATTGTCGTATTGGTTTTTTGGTTCTTGCAGAGCATCAAAGAGCCACTCATTGTCACTAGGAATTTCGTCAGCAACCAAGGTATCATATTTTTTATCCATTTTAATCCTTTTCAGTAAATACTTTAGCCTTAACTTCTTGTTATACATGTTATACACTAAAGCAATTAGCTTGGTTGTGTGCAACTTATTCATTCTTTTTGTACGAACATGATTGAACATTGACCAATTTCGTTTACACCCTGATCCAGAGAATGTGAGGCTCAATATTCTCACTACAACCTTTTACAAGATAGGTGTGGTCATCTCGAAAGATTGCCACCGATATGCTATGATAATTTAACGTAATAGTTAAAAATTAAGGAAAAAACCTATGTAAAAAGACAAACTTAGCAATCAAATTCTACTTTATAACTAGCTAACGAGGAATACAAAATACTCACTAGGTGTTTTAAACTTTCTCATTTTCTCTGCCTTAAGACGCCCAAGAATCCCTCCATATTCAAGTACATATCAATTTCCAAATGAGCTTGATCTACATCTTCTCTAGGTAATAGTTTCTCAATACAGTTGTACACGCCACTTCTTATTTCATGGTGATTTGAAACATTATCTTCATATCATATTGAAGTTGAGGATTCAAGAAGTATCCTGCATCATGGAGGTCTCGAGCCAGGAGGGTCTCTAAACGCCTTCTTTTTCTTCTCGTCAGAGTTATTTGAAAAAGATAGGGGGAACAAGCACACTTCCTAGATGGCAAGTTAAGATACTGATAACCCCCGCACACTCCCAAGAGAAATAACCAAGTACTACTACACTAAGCTTTTTGGACTTGTTGCCTTTTGGAAATCCCATTTTTCATCAATGGTGTCCCAAATCACCCGATAGTTTGATAAATATTTATCAAACTTCGCTTGTATCTCTTCTTTGGCCTTGTCCATTGCACCATATATAAATCCCATTAATGGAATATTTTCCGAATTAACAAGTCTTAAGACAACAACTATAGGACTTGTAGGCCAGAAGTATGGATTTCTCACTATACTATTCTTCACCTCCTTCGCATCAGGTTTATTTGACCAGTTACAGTTCTTCCACTTTTTAGAGCCGGACATTTCCTATAAAGCTTATTTACTCCGGAGAAAGCTTTGCAAAATGAGATTTGCAGTAGATTAACGAGTGTCTCCGGGACGAATCAATTCTTGGTTTATAAAGATCCTCATTATAGCAAGTACATAACCATGTGCGTATGTGTAGTTAACTAATTTTTTTACTTGGATAAGCATTTTTCATCTGCGGTAGCTCAAACAACTTTCAAGTAATAGATCCATACAATGCCCAATACACGACGTCCAATATAATCTCTTCTTTTTCTACATTAGTGAATTTCCCGCGGCCTTCTATGCAACAAAATTATTCGTAACTACTTTGACTACATGCTCCTCTCCCACCTCTTCAACTATATCATCAAGCATCTGGAATAATTTCTCCCATCTTTAACATACTTCGACGCATCAATGCTCCTTAAGAAAACAATTATGTCTGGGTTGTTTACAAGAAAATTGATCAAATATCTTTTTCGAATATTTGTCCAACCATCGGAAATGATGGTGACTCATGTGTATGCCCATGTTCTCTTAGCATTTTCGACCATCTTGTTTGTCGAGTTTATTTATTCTTTAAGAATCCATGTACTTAGTTCGTACATGGACGGTTGTTTCAACCACCGACCATACTATCCTACTGCTCTTTACATATTATCAAAGGAATGACTATTTACAACATTAAAGGAGAGCCGTTTTCAAAAAAAAAAAAAGGTTTACAATATCGAAACATTTGGTACGATGTTCTATGCCATTATGAGGTGTAATGCGTTGTTCTTGACCAGGCTCTTGTGAGATGTTGTTCATAAACCTATCCATAAGTTCTTTTCTTCCACGATCACCAGTAGCATTAGGTGATAATTGAAATCCCAATGTCGTCTCAGTATTTGCGGACTTTGTTTGAGAACGAGCATATGACCTTTTGTTAGACAAAAATTCAAAATTCTTTCTTCCAACTACTCATGAAGTCTCTTCTTTTGTAACATGAGCTAATATCTCTTGTTTAACATCTCCATGTAACTTGACCCTTTGTTTTTTTTTACGTTTTTATCAACATTTTTTTTTTGTTTATGTTTGAAAGTTAAAATGATTTTTATTAATAAAAACAATTATAAGATTTTTAACTTATATTAAAATTTAATGTAAATAAAATTAATTTCGTAAACAAAGAGCACTGGGTAACATCATTTTTTACATAACGCCTTGTCTATACCATAACCACAACAAAGGTACATGTTTAATGGAGTGTTGAGAAAATCAAAGTTTTTACTTACAAAGTCGTCTATTCGTAACATATATTCGTCTTCAAATAATGAAATTGTTCAGAACCCTTACTCATGGAAGCTCTCTCCAGAAACCTTACTCATACCGAGTATATGGGGATAATCACTGGAACAAAAATGTACAAGGAAGATCCTTTTATATCCAATCTCATGTTTGGTGATGATTGTATGGTATTATATCAAGCCAATATAAAGGAATGCAAGAACCTTGTTCACATATTCAAAATCTTCATCATTTATACATCTGGTCAATTAATCAACTTCAACAAATCTGTTATATTCTTCAACAAATATATTGATGAGACCTTGGGTTTACAATATTAATAACTATATGGGGGTTCAAATGATAGCTAATGATGATAAGTATATGGGGTTCCCCTTTTTACCAACAGAAGCAAAATCAACCCTTTTGAACCATGTGTTGAAAAACTAAAAAAAAGGATGGATGGTTGGAAAACTAAGTTGTTAAACCCTGTTGGCAGAGTTACTATAAATATTGTGACTTCCACTTCCGATGGATATATGAATTCTTTCAAACTTCCAAAGCAAACCTATTAGGAGCTCAACAAACTTTAGAGATACTTCTTTTGGGAAAATAATTTACACAATCATATGGGTATTACTCAAAAGATTGGGACTTTATCTATAATCCAAAAGAGATGGGAGGGATTGGTTTCATGAATATGGAAATGTTTAATAGTGCTATGATAACTAAAATATGATGGAGATTATCTCAACACAAGAAATCCCTCTGGTCCCTCATCATGTCTGCTAAACATATCAAGAACAAGAATATTCTAAGTATGGATACAAACCCCATGCGAAAGACTTTTGCATTTGGGAAGGTATTCTTGAAGGAATTTCTAATATTCAAAAGTATAACAAATGGAAAATTGGAGATGAAACTAGCATTAGCATCTGGAAGGATAAATGGATTAATGATCCAAACATTCATCTCACTGAACTAGAGGACCGCCCAAAGAACTTGATGCAAGTTATACATCTCATTACTGATACAAGAAGCTGGGACACTAAAAAATTGAATGGATGATTCAATCAGGAGGAATCTCTGGCAATTCTTAATATAAAAATTCATTATGGGGAGGAGGATCATATAGTTGGGAGCTTACTGAAAATGAGAATTTCTCTGTAAAATCCTTATATAAGGCAAAATATGATCAAAAGTACAACAATGACACACATTTGAATCACTGGAGCAAAATATGAAAGTAGATACCTCTCCTGCATTCAAAATGACACACATCTGTGTGGTTATTGAATCCTCCCAACAAACACAAAGACTACAAACATACTTCACCACATAGATCCAATATGCAAGTTCTGCAATTGTGGGGAGGAAACCATGACCCATATCTTTATGAGATGTCCCTTTGACATTCAAGTGTGGCAAAGTCTTCTTGGCACTATCCATACTGAGTTTGGCAACTCTGATAACTTTGGAAACTGATTTAACTCTTGGTTTGGGAACAATACCCAAAAAAAGCACCAGACTGCAACTTATGCTATAACTTGTTGGTTTATAAGGAAAGACATATGAGATCACATCTTCGATAAAGGCTACTCAAAATGTTAATCTCACTATGCAAAATATTATTCATTACCTCTGTGAAATCAACATGGTCCAAAACATCCAGGACTGCATACTAAACAATCTACACTGTAGAAGAACTAACTATATTTAATCGAATACCTTCTCCTCTAGTAATTTAGGGCAATTTGTTGTAACTATAAGAATTTGCATCTTAAAAAACCCTGATATACATCTTTACTACATTGTTCTCGTTGCTTATGATTTTATAGAGCACACTATTAAGACTAGAGGATATCCAGGATACTATAAAGATGATGGATTCGCTGAACACAATTAGCATTAAATTAGGCCAAGAAAATACGGAAAATAAATGTGACCGTGGAAGCTGAATACATGGCTACACTCAAAAATTTAAAATATTCAAAAAAGATTCCCAATTTACTATCATGTCATCTATCAAGATAATGACGAAATAACCTCCCAAGTCTCTTTTGTGCTTATTAATCTTCAAACTATCCACAAAATAATAAACAAACCAAGCTTTTCTCGTTGCATTGCATTGTACAAACTAATTATCAGACTGTCACTAGTTGCAAGGCTAAACAGTACTCTCGGAATTATTTTGTAGCACCCAAACATTGAGTATCATAGGGAGGATGATTCTAGATACTCTTTAATTGTTGGACAAAACACCGCAGGTGCTTAGAGTAGTACATAATGAAAGTGTCGTGGGGCCTAAAAAAGGCTTTTAACTAAAAAGATCAAACTCAAACTTGATGTTTAATGAGAAGTGCATGATGCAACGAGAAACTCGTTTTACAACAAATTATGATAAAGATGATTTTTATAGCCTTGAGTAAACATTTTACAACAAATTTTATAACTTAATTTTTCCACTGTCCAATATAAATGGATGGATGACCAAAATCCAGAAAACAAAAGGAATATAATCGATCATTCATCCATTTCCATCTAATAATAAAAAGATTAAGTAAAAAATAAAATCATAAAATTTAAATTAAATAACCTTCCTTTTATTTTTACCAGTGTAATGTTATAAGTACTGATTCTTAATTATTGTATTATTTTTTTATCAATTAAAGATTACTTATCAAACCATGGTGGTACTGAAATATTAGTCGGGCTTACGACATACTATTGTAATATCACTAGATATAAATCGAACCCATTCTCAAAACTTTTGGTTGTCCTAGTTTTATTCTTAAAATTCTACCCATGTGAATGTGGGATGAATACCGTCCACTAGAGAATTTTGATAACATATTTACACATATTTTTTTGTTTTTTTGGATAGGTATAAGTCGATAAGTGGTTGACAAATCTCCTTCAACAAGCTGGATTTTCATAAATAACATGACAACATTTAGATCCAATTCCAAAGCCACCAGATAATGGGTCTCATACATCACATGGACTTAAATTCTTAAAGACTTTTACAAAGCAATACGAAGAAGAAGTTGTAGAAAAGGGTGGGATCACCAAGTCAACGTCTCATATATGTAAATCACTAGTTTATTGCATCAATCCGCATTATACGGCATCGACATAGTAATGGTCGGCTTCTTTGCGTTAAACAAATAAGTAGTTGGGATATTCCTAGAAAGGTACAGTAGTACCTGTCTGTACCTCAATAGTGTACTTGCAATGAACGGACATGAAAGATCGATTGACTCTTCTCATAATAATTGACATCGAAGCATACGTTTTATACTACACATGGGTAATCTTACTCGAGTATCCAATCGTGAACTTTAAATAACCAAATAGAAAAGTCATGACAAATGGTGGCTCAACCGCATTAGAGAAACAAATCAGTTTCTACTTTCTACAGTTTTGTTAAGTTAATGTTGGATAATTGAGTATATTCTGGTTATGACGGAAGATTTCCATTGTAAGTATACAAATTTGGGTCACGGGTTAGTTTTTAGATTGAAGTGCACATGTTAGGTTTCTAGCCAGATTTTGAGTCATAGTGTCTGGTTATGGGTCATATTAGCATATTGAGAATCCTTACGCAGATTCATACTCTCTATCTCAACTGTTGTTTAGTTGGGAGCAAATAGTTTCTCTGTAATTGAGTTTCCATTTTCATTATGGAATTATGATCTTTTGATCATCTCCGTACAGTTTTTCTTTTAATTCAATCCTTTCTATAAAAAAAAGAAAAAAATTAAGATTACATGACCAATTCCAATTACATTGACAAACCAACAGGCAAATTTAGGTTATGGGGCAGATTTCAAGCTGATGAGCAAATTTCTAGCCATAGGCGGATTTTGAAAACATGGTAAATTAAAAACCACAATCGTAGATTTTGTGTTTTGTTGCAAGTTTTTGAGTTAATAGATAGTTTTTGCGGCAATAATTTTGGAGTTTTGGTGCATATTCAAGTTACAATTGAAATTAAGGTTAAGAAGTGAATTTTGAGTCACGATGCCACATTTTTTATCATGAGGCAAACTTTGGCCATGAAGCATATATCTGGTCATTTTTAATTGTAAATATCGATTTACTATGCAAATTTTCCAACACTAGGCGTATTTTAGGCCATAAAGCACATTTTGGAATTTGGACTAGAGATAATTCGTTTCGTCTCGTTTTGTGTTATACGCCTAAATAAACTCTTAAAAAGTATGAACATCAAGGAGTACTTGATTACCAGAAACTGAACCGATCGATTTGGTTTCAGCTCCGCAACCTAAAATTGGACCTATTGACAAAATAATGGATATTAACTCATAGGTTACAAACAATTCTTCCTACTGCATATCCAGATGATTGTTTACCTTTTGGCATTTTAAAAACAAACCTAAATAAATCATCTAGTTTTGAGTTTTTTTTTTTTGGTTTCCCATATTTTTCAAAATTTAATCTTCATTTATTAAAATATTAATAAAAAATAACAACAATCGTAAATGTGAATAAATGGTGGTATAATTGTATAAAATCTAACTATCTATATTTAATCATTCATTATCTAGTGAGAAGATAAACAAATAAGACTAAGAACATAATAACAGTAATCACACAAAAGATATACGTGGTTCGGTATGATTGCCTACGTCCACGGGGTAAATGATTGATATTGTTTGAAAGAGGTTGAACTTACAAAGGAACACCGAGAACACTCAAAATTACTCTCTTAAACTTGTTACAGCCTTTTCTCCAAAAAATATCACATGCCTTCTCTCTTGGCTGAGCTTAGTAGTTATAGACAAAATGTATCATACAACCAAACTTCAGTGTTGGACGCTTGTATTTGAGTCGTTGTAGTTTATTCGGGAGTACGTCCCGAATTTCTTGATGTCATGCCCCCGAGTCTTCTCTGGTTCTTTTGATATGCTGATCTTCATTTTCAACTTGCTTTGGACACGACCCGAGGCGATGATGGCTTTTTGTTCTTTCTTTGGTCACGGCACGAAGAGTGTACGTCGATTCTTGTCAGATGCATTAAATGTTTCTAATCACATCATGCGTGCTCTATAAGCTCATTTAATGCTCTGTCTCCCCTTTCAAACTTAGTCATTGATTTTTTCTTTTAGTTTCCACGCGTCCTCATTGTAGATTATGTGGTAGATATTTTTTTACCGTGTAAGACCAAAAAGACTTTTCCAGTGCTTCGCTCTTATCTTAGTATCATGATCCCTTTACCTTGGATGTCTACACGTGTCCTCGGATAATTCTCCACTACATTTTGCCCATTTCTTTCCATCTGGACCAAGGGTACGATGGGAAGAAACGTCTCATCCTTCCTCTAACCGTCTCCACGTCCCTTTGTAACCACCACATACTCCACCTTTTCACCTTCAAGCTCCGGTTTACTTTTTTCTCTGCCTCTTTCTTTTAAATAAGAGAATAAATTAAATTCCCACATTTACTTCTTCTTCAACATTTTAGGCAGCCTGAACTTCTCATCTTCTCCGCCATTAAAACTCTCATGACATTCCTTTATGTCCCTGTTTCTTCAATATTTGTTAGATCACTGTCGTTATTGTTGAAGCTAGTCTTTTGTTTATCATCTCAGCTGCGCTTATTATAAAAAATCATCACCAAAATCAAGATCATGATCAATATCATCAGAAAAACCAATAAGATCAGATGGCAGATAAATCATCCTCTAGTCCTCCTCGCCCATCCTCAGGCAGAAAGTATTTATCTTTCTCTGATACAAGTTTTCATGTTTTTGATTTTTTGTTTCCAGGCGTTGATCTTTCTCATGAGACTTGTAATAGAATTAGCTGTGCTTTTCCTGATCATAACATACGCTTTGACGGTCATGATTTTCCTGATTGTGAAAATCTCTTTTCTAATTGTAGAGATCCTGAGAAGAAATTTACCCCTAGAACCGCTGAGATGACGGATGAACAGTTTTGTGCTTACGCTAAGAACAGATTCGCTCTCCAAAACTACGATATAACGTTGTTGGCGGGCCAGCATGGTCACTTGGATCGCGTAAAATATCTTGAGTTTCCCCACTCGGACGAAGCCACCATTGTTACCTTGGGCTAACTAGATGCAGGTTTAGGCTACCTCTCTACAGTTCATCCAGGCCATTCGCCTATGACGTGTTTTCTCGAGTCGAGCCGACTCGTGCCTTGGGTCAGTATAATGGGAATTGGTACCAGTTCGTGTTCTGAATGGGAGAGGCGAATCAAGGGTAAGCATATGATTCTCCTTATTCCACCTACGACCCTGCTGATGCTCATAAGTACACGGTCCATAGCTTCTCGGATAACTACAAAGACTGTACTCCCTCCTCGAGCCCACCAGCTGGTTTTTCCTTTGGTCCAGCTCACCATATCCCTCCTCTTAATAAGGATGAGAAGTTGTTACTCGATGGAATCCCAAAATGGGTCAGACAACCAACAAACACCTGAGGCGCACCAGTGATCATGTCTGGGATAAGACCCCGCTGATTATCTGTGAGAACTTGCTTTTTGGGAACCGTCCTCCTCCTAAGAGCTTTGTTGGTCACGCATCCTATGCACCTTGGGTGGTGAACACAGAAAAGGTATGCCTTTGCTATCTACTATTCTTTTTTATTATATGGTTTCCTTTTGTTGATATTTCTTGATTATTCTGTAGTCTTCCAAGTCGAGTACGAAGAGGAGTGGAGCTGCCCGAGGCGGGAAGGAAGTTTTTAAGGTAGAAAATACCATTTTTTAATCTTTTGAGTACTTGTAGTTGCCCCTATTTGGTTCCTTAACAGAGTCTGACCCGCATCTTGCTTTGTTTATAAAGGGCAAGGTTTATTGTGGTTGAGGAGGATGATGATGATGAACCTGAAGGTGGTCTTATTCCGCAAGAGGTGCTGGTGGTAGTGATGTGCGTAAAGTTGTCATTTGTGGTGGAAATACTGATGGTGTTGTTGGTGAAAGTGTTGATGGGAAGAATGTTGGTGATGTTCTTGGTGAAAATATTAATGAGAAAGATGTTGATGGTAGTATTGGTGAAAAAGTAAGTTCTGCTGGTGGTGGTACTGGGTTTGATGGTGGTGATGCTGTTGGAAATGTTGGTGTCGTTGGCAAGGGGAAGGGTGTTGCTTCTGGTTTCGGTATTGGAGGGGAAAATAGGGCGGGTGCTAGTTTTGGTACCAATTTTGTGAAAAAGGTTATTTTTTAACCTACTTTGATGTCCCCAGATTCGCAGTTGATAAGCGGCATCCCCGACTCTACTGCGTCCCAGTCGAAGCCATATGCGTCTACTTAAGCTGAATGTGGAAATAGTGTTTCCCGAGGGGGATGGCTATGACTTCTTGGTAGATGATGCTTACGGCGAAGAGGAGAAGAAGATGGAAGTTGAAAATGTTGCCCCTACTATTACTAGGAACCTTCTTGCTCGAGAAGGTGAAAACACAAACACTGGCTTGGAGGATCCGATGGTGAGTACTTTGGCCCTTGGGCCTCCTGGTACATCCACTCTATCTTTTTCGGGGGGTGCTTTCAACTCTATCGGCGCTCTCACTTCTTCCACCTTCGGATCTCTCTCTCAAGGCGAGATGTTGTCGATTGTCCTTGCTCTGCTTGATGGCGTCTTTTTTGTACTATTAACTCTAGTGAGTTATGCATTTCCTTTCTTTTTATCGATTCGGTTGTTGTGTAGTCTCCCTCTTTATTGAATTTGTTTGTTGTTGTAGAGCCAAAATGTTCAACTATGTAGTCATGCCTTCTATGAGAGCGTGTGTAGTAGGAACCAACTTCTTGAGGGTGAGGTTCAATACTTATAGAAGCAGATTGCTGATCATCAAGGTAACTTTTTTTTTCGGTCTTTCCCCTCATTGCCCCTGATATGTTGTAGCTTTAAGAATCCTAAGTAGTGATTGTTACCGGTAGCCACCATTGATCAGCTACAACTGGACGCGAGAGACGAATTCTGCAGGCTCACAGGGGAAATCAAGGTTTTCAAGAGTAATGTTCTTAATTTAAATCAACGGATTAACAATAAAGATGGCAGGATAGATAGGCTGGAAACTGATCTCGAGCATATTTATAATTCCTCCCGTAATCAGCTTCTGACGATTAGCCAACTCGAGGGCAGATGTACTACTCTTGAGGCTGTGAATCGTGACCTATTTGCTGATCGAGAGATATTAATCCGAGGAAGAAGAATGTTGAAACTGTCTTGAAAAAGAATGAGGCAGCTGCTCATCAACATGATGAGACGAGCCGACGATTGGACTTAGTTCGGCAGAATGAGACAATATCCAGGTTGCATATGATAGTCATAAGGGTGTATTTGAAAATCATATGAAGATATGTCAAGCCGCTAAAAAAGATGATTTGGCCTTGAAATACAACGAGCTTGATACAACTGTTATTGAATCGGAGAAAACCATTAAGTTTACTCTTCAAACTTTAGAAGATGTTTTTATTCTTAGGTGCATAATTGTATCTTTTGACTTATTTTCCTAAGCTAATTTTTCTCTTTGTGATTTCAGCATCTCAAAGGGAAGTGGAGGATCTGAAGAAGGAGGTGGAGTCCTTGAAGAAGTCGTGAGAAGAAGCTCAAGCGCTCTGAAGCATCTCTGGGTGTTGATGTGGCAAATATGAAGGAGCTGCTTTCTCGGGCCGGTTTGGAAAAAGAGCAGGCTCTGGATGATGCAAAGAAAGTCTTTGAGGCGTAAGTTGCTGGTCTAGTGCAGAAGAAGGTGCAAACTACCTTAAATGATATGAGAACCAAGGCCCAGGCCAAACGTGCTACTTCTGCCTCCAAGCCTCCTACCTCTTGATGTTGATCTACTGCTACTGGTTCTTTCTTAATTTCTTGTGAATAATTTCTCTTATTGGGTGTTATGTCACCTTTTTAAACATTTTTTCAGTAGGGTGTTGCATTACCATTTTGGCCTTATTGGTTGAGGTTTCATTGCTACATTTTTTTCTCTTCCCTTCCCTAGTTATCATGCATGCTTTGTACCCATTATGATTGTGTTAAATTCACATAATAACTTAGTTACTCCAAATATTCGATATCCATAACATGGAAGATCATCGGGCCCAATGCCATGTCCCGATTCAGATATCTCATCATCACTAATCCCTAGTGACGGGATATGTTAAATCCACTAACTATCTTAGCCTAGAGTCCAGATTACATTGGGACTTACGAATTTCCCAATTCTAATAATCTGTTGTTATTTTGAGGGATCCCTGTTTCATTCGATTGACCACCTAGGACAATCTTATGGGACCACCCGTGTTAGTCTCTAGGTGGCCCCTTTGATTTTGGACTCATAGTCCAGAACCCTCAGGTCACCTCAGGGAGAATCATGTCTTTCCCCGAGTGCAAATGACTCATTTAGTATCATGAGGTTACCATAATTAGTCTCTACGTAACCCCTTCCACTCTGGACCTACCAGATTCCTCAAATCATCTTAGGGGAGAATCGTGTCTTGCCACGAGTACGAATGATCCATTATATATCATATTTTACCTCTTAAGGATAATATTGCTTTAGATACTCTATGTTCTATGGATGCTCCATATCATTTTCATCGGGCATGAGTAGCTTGCAAGCTCCTTCTCCTAGCTTAGATAATATGTGTATGGACATCCCCACTTGGGTGCTAGCTTCCCTCCTTCTTTCTCTCTCTCATACTCGAGAATCTCTCAGAGTACTAGCTGTCCTTGCTGAAATTCTCTGGGCCGAACCTTCTTGTTTTATTCTTTTTGTATTCTTCTATGGTAATTCTCCATCTTCTGGAGTACAATTTCTCGGGCCTCCTCCAGATTGTCGAGTTTGTCGAGTATCAAATCTGACGCGAGGTTCTTTATCCATGCTTCTGATTTAATGGTGGGGATCATTGTCCCAGTGGAAGAATTGCTTCAGTTCCATATGTGAGCATGAAGGGTGATAATACTGTAGCTTCTCTTTTTGTGGTCCGATACGCCCATAGAACATTATGCAACTGCTCACACCAATCCCCATAGTGACCATCCAACTTATTCTTCAAGTTATCAGTTATGGTTTTGTTAGTGATTTCTGCCTGACCATTGTTCTGTGGGTATATGGGTATATATTTGCTCTTCCTGATTTGGCAAGTGTGGAACAACAGGTCTATGTTTGTTCCATACAGCTGTTTTCCATTATCTGACACTATTGCGGTGGGTATCCCGAATCGACAAATGATTCTCGAACAGGAACTTAAAGACATCCTTGTCCCGAATATGCTTTAAGGCAGCTGCCTCCACCCATTTGGTAAAGTAGTCTATGTCCATGATAAGATATTTTGTTTGGAGCGTTCCTTCGTGAAGTAGTCCCACAATATCTACTCCCAATTTTGCAAATGACCATGGGCTTAACATTGAGTTTAAGGATGTGGATGTTTGACACTCCTCGCAGACTTTCGCCATATGCTTTGCATCTTCATGCATGTAGGGCCGAAAGTAACCCATGGTTTTTGCTCTCTGATATAGGTTCCTCCCCAAACTATGATTGACAACATCTCCGTAGTGTAATTCTACGAGGATATGGTGCCCCTGCTCTTTGCCTAGGCATATGAGCAATGGTCCCAAATAGGACTGCCTGTACAAGTAACCATCCCGAAGCTGATAATTAGCTGCCCTGCTTTTGATTTTGTTTGCTTGAATATTGCTCGCGGGTAGCTTTCCATATTCGAGGTATTAGTGGATAGGATCTCTCAAGCCACCCGATTCATAGAGTCCCGAGCCGATTGTGGCTATCGTCTCTTCGTCACCTTCCGCCTCAGATATTGATGGAGTGAGGACTATCCCGACTCGAATTGCTTCCACCGTTGGATCTTTCAACATTGATGCGATACAAGCCAATGCGTCAGTATGTCTTTTGTTACCTTGATGTAGTTTTTAAAGTGGTAAATAAGAGGTTCGATTCTCGAACTTGTGAAGGTAATGATTTTAGAAAATATTGGACTTAATCTAATTAAATAAAAATCAGGAAAATAAACTAGAGATGATTTTTAGAAAAATATGGGGAAAACCAGGAATCAGGAATCAGTTATTTCTAACAATTTATGTGATTAATCGGGTAATTCTTTAAATAAATTAAGCTCAAATATTGCCAAAAATAGGTTTTATGCAAACAAGTAGAGGTAAATCATAAGCATGGGACATCAGAGGTTGTCAACCCAGCATGACCCATCAAACAAAAACACCACTACTGAATGAAAACCGTTTTTCTATTTCGAAACTATGCAATTTTAACAAGTAAAGAATTATAATTAATTAATTAAAAATAGACTTACCACATAAAATTGAGAGAAAAACCTCCTCCATCATCCCAGTAAATATACTTAGCCCATGGTGAAGAAAACTTGCTCAAAAGATCTTTTCATTGCTCAAAAAGTTGATTACAAGGTGAAATAATAGTGGAACAGCTGAACAGATACGTTTATAAATGTCACAGAACAGGGTTCAGCCGTTACAGAAGTGTTTCTAAGCAATAAATGGTTGAAAGAATAGGCGACAGGAGCAGTTTGAATCAGCAACAGATATAAATGTTGCTGAGTTGTCTTCTCCGATGGTGGCTGATGAAGAACACGCCGGCCGGACCAGCAGCAGGTGACCGGCGGCGACCGGAAGTGGCCGGACTTGCTCTGATTTCTTCTCTAGGTTTTCCTTCCTCTTTTTCTTGGCTTCTCTTCATATATATAGGCTCTACAAACCCTAGGGAGAGTTCTAAACCTAATAGAACTCTTTAAAATCTATCCAAATCTTCATAAATCCGATTCCAAGCCGGATTCCATTTTTCCGTCCAAATTCATGATTGTGCAATATTCTCCGGCGTAAATCACTCTAACTTGATGTGTTTGAGTTGGTCTTGGACTCTTGTAGCTTTTGGAACAAATTAGAATCGAAAACAACTTGAAAATCTCGTAAAAATTGTACACAGTTGAACACAGTTCTTCCCGATGAGTTGGATCGGTGACTCGCCGATCCAGCCGAGTTGACCCGCTGAGTTGGCCCGATCCAACTCAGCCCGATTCAAGGGTGTCCCTTATCCATTCTTGGGGTGCCAATAACACTTGTCCTTGGGTGCCTTTATCACTTTTTGAGCCAATTTTTCCACAAATCTTTATTCTTCAAATGTACCTACAAAAGCATAAAAACACGTAATATTTGCAAAATCGAATACTAACTTAATAGAAACTAAGGTGCAA